>JAQHUG010000015.1:13713370-13729397 GCA_028555095.1 Dicrostonyx torquatus | reverse complement strand
GGCTTGGTGGATGGAGCTCTGGCTTGGTGGATGGAGCTCCCTGGGACAAATAACCCCTGCTTCCCTGCTCTCACTCCCTGGTCCCCAGAGCCTTAGCCCTGGAGCCTGCTGCTTTGTGAGGTCCTAGGACCCCGCAGCTGGAAGGGGGGACTGGGGTGGGCTGGGCCAGTTTCCTGTTTTCTCTGCCTTATGTTCCTGATATTTAAGTTGTTACTTAAGTTGGATATGGTTGTGCCTGCCTATAACACCAGCACTCAGGAGGGTGAGGCAGGAAGATCAAACTCCAAGGTCAGCTGTGGTTACACAGTGTGTTTGAGGCTAACCTAAGCTATGTAGTGACTTCCTGCCTTAAAAGATAAGTAAACAAAAACAAACAAAACACGTATGGCTATAATTGACTTCACTAGCTTTCCTGGAATTAGACAGATATGCTTATCTGTAAATGCTGGCCATATAAGTAATGATGCTTTACTGTATTCTTTTTTTTTATTTAGGATATTTTCAAGTGAACTCAGAGATGTGTGACTCTGTGACCAGAAGGAAGGGCTGCCTCCTCAGAGAATTTTTACCAAGGAAGGCTGTTGTTAGATAACAAGTTTGACAATTTTTTTCCCTAAAAATGGAGTCCTTGAGCCCTCTGCTGGAAGCATTTAGTATTTGTAGGGTAGTCAGTAGATTTGAGTTTTGCAATCCTATTTAAAAATAAAAAAGTAACAGGATAGCAAAAATATATATTTTTTCTGATGACTAGTGCAGTGCATAGGTGGCTAGTTATTCTCCCCAGGGCTGGAGACATAACCAGGGCTGTGCACATGCTAGTTAATTGCTTTCCCACTGAGCTGTATCCACAACCCTCCAGTAGAGCCTGTGGGAAGATTTATTTTGCAAGTAGATATTCCATTCAAGTAGAATAACATTAAGGACTTTCAAATGAAGGCATTGATTTGAATGTGCTACACTAATTTGTGAATATTTTATTTCCTTTGTTTGACATAGAACTATCTGTTTATATTTTGCCCTCAAAATGAAATTCATTCATGCAGACAATACTTAATGATCACCTGCTATTTGTCAAGAACTTACGAGGTATTAGGGGTTCACTGAAGGGAAAATTACATCCAGCACTTTTGTAATGCCTCATCTAGCCTATAGAAGAGGAGGTGCCTAGTTTCACTACAACGTAGTACACCATAGCTGGCTGATATCCATAGGAGGCCTGCCCATATCTGAAGAGAGACAGAGGAGGAGGAATGGATGTGGCTGGGGTAGGGGGTGGGGAGAGTGGAGAGGAACGAGGAGGAAAAGAGGGAGAGGAAACCCTGGTTGGTATGTAAAAACAAAAATAAATACAAAAACAAAGTTTTAAGTGGAAAATTCGAAAAATAAACAATTCATATTTTTTTTTAAAAAAAAAAGTGTATCAAACTGTGATTGGCAAACACAGACTGGTGTATTTTTGCATTCATAGAGAAGTGGACAGCAGCACTTTGAACTGTGTACCATGTGGACTATGATGAAATACCAAGGGGATCCCATAGCCCCAGAACAGTACAATTTCAGATGAAAGACTGAGTAATTGAGTTGTAGTCATTTTCAGAGCACAGCTTAAAATGTCAGATACTGCCCGTCAGTGTTTGGAAGGGAGAAAATGTAGCCATCTGCTCGGTGGTGATCGGATGGGAACAGTTCTTGGGGACCAAGTCATGCATCCCTACTGCCTTCTATGTGTCAGAAGTTTGGCGCAACATAAAGAACCAGCCACNCAAAAACAAAGTTTTAAGTGGAAAATTCGAAAAATAAACAATTCATATTTTTTTTTAAAAAAAAAAGTGTATCAAACTGTGATTGGCAAACACAGACTGGTGTATTTTTGCATTCATAGAGAAGTGGACAGCAGCACTTTGAACTGTGTACCATGTGGACTATGATGAAATACCAAGGGGATCCCATAGCCCCAGAACAGTACAATTTCAGATGAAAGACTGAGTAATTGAGTTGTAGTCATTTTCAGAGCACAGCTTAAAATGTCAGATACTGCCCGTCAGTGTTTGGAAGGGAGAAAATGTAGCCATCTGCTCGGTGGTGATCGGATGGGAACAGTTCTTGGGGACCAAGTCATGCATCCCTACTGCCTTCTATGTGTCAGAAGTTTGGCGCAACATAAAGAACCAGCCACGGACCTGAGAGAGGACAGCCTTGGGGGCCACTTGTGACTCCATCTGAGGATCCTTGCCTGACTCCAGCGGTGAGGGTCTACCCTTGTTGACTGTTGCTGAACTGCTTCACATCCACGATCCACACCCTAGCCAGGCAATGCCAGTCTGTTCTGAAATATGTCTGCCTTGTTCCTATGATTGACAAGTTTCTCACGCCCGTCTTTTCAAACTGCCCTAGCCACCTTCCCTCCAACATACATGGTGGGAAAACTCATCTCCTACGGCAATTTAGGCAGATAGGGCTGTATCTACCATCGTCATGTCCTCAGACATTGCTGTGTCTGTTCTGTTCTGGGTGTTTCCCTCTTGCATCGTGGAAGACACACATCCCTGAACGGTCTGGGGCAGATCTCCCAGTCTAGTCTCTCGGTCTGAAACTGCGCATCCTGAACAGTCTGGGGTGGATCTTCCAGCCTAGTCCTTCAGCCTGAAATTGCACATCCTAAATGGTCTGGGGCAGATCTCCCAGCCTAGTCCTTCAGCCTGAAACTTGGCCCTTCTTCCTGTGATCTTCATATTTATCTCTTCAGTCCTCAGTTTCTTTCTCTATTGCATTATTCCCACAGCACACAAACACACTTTGTTACTCAGGCTTTAAAAAGGGAACAGAAACCTTTCTCATTTGCACAAACTCATTTTTACACAAACCCATTTCTCCTTGGTTTTACTCATCGTTCTACATCTTTGCTCGTGTCTGAAGGCTTCCATCTTCCGCATTATAGAAAAAGTGGGATTTTGTTTCATTGTTATCTTGTTTTGTTTTCCAGTTGCAAGGGTTCTCTGTGTAGTATACCAGGCTGGCCTTGAACTCAGAAACATGCCTGCATTGGTCTCCCCAGTGCTGGGATTAAAGGTGTGTGCCAATATACCCTACTTGAGAAACTGTTCTTAATAAACACAGATACTGACAAGTCCAAATTAAATACTACAATTTATGACCACTCAGCTGCAGACACTAGAGCCAGACTGTCTCTTCATGGAAGCCTTTTGTCTCTCATCTCTCAGAATATACTTTGGCTCATCTTCCGAGGCACCCCAGACCCCCACTCTTTCTTTTGTAGGTGTCTTTACTTTCTCCTCCTCCACCTGTGTCTTGGAATCCCTCATGCATCAGAACTCACCTGCATAGGCTAACTAGCTCTCTTACTGATGTCAGCAGACCTTGGTTACTTGCTGCCATATTGTGCTACTGACTTCTAGCCCCTGGTGTACTCTAGAGCAAGAACCATCAAACATTTTCTGTAAGAGGTCAGACAATGAACAATTTAGGCATTGCAGGCCCTATCATTGCTGCTTAAGTCTCCTTTTGTAACTGGAAAACTGCCAGAGATAGATCAGTCTATCTATATTCCAGTAGAACTCAGTCTACACTGAAATTTTAATTTCATATAATTGTCGTGGGTCACAACCCATTACCCACCATTGGGGGGGGGGCGTTTTGATTATTTTTAAGTGTTAGAAGTATTCTTAGAAACTAACACTTCCAAAATACACGAGTCTAAATTTATCAAAATATGTAAAAGCTCTGCATGAGGAAAACTACAAAACTGTAACAGAAGAGTCAAGAGGTTTGGAGAAAGGAAGACTTGGTGTTTTCAAGAAAACAGTTCTTTACAGCTTGAGTATGGACTCAGTGCTGTCCAAACCAGTTTTTAGAAGGTTGTTTTATGGAAGCTAAACAAACTGATTATGATGTTCAGATGAAGTAACAAAAGGCCTGAAAGAGCCAAAGCACTAGTGAAGAAGAACGAGGTTGGACAACCGACAGTTCCTGACTTCAGTGTGGTACTGGTGAAAGAGCCCATGAAGAGATCAGTGGGATGGAATGGAGATCCCAGAAAAAGACCCTATCAACAAAATTGATTGATCTTCAATAAGGGAAAAAAAATGCAATAGAGGAAAGATACTTTCTTTCCACTGATGATGCTGGTTCAACTGGAAATCTGCCTACAAAAGCCAAATCAAGTCTGTACACAGGTCTTATACTGTTCACAAAGATAAAACACAAGCCAGACCTACATATAATATAGGAGAATTTTCTGTAAGTGATTTTATGTATGACAAAGAGATTTTGAGATTTTGTTTATACATTCATATGTGTGTATCTGCATGTTTCCATGCATATGTATGTACCTATGTGCATGCATAGAAGCCAGAGAGGATGATGGGTGGGTCCTCATCTATTACTCTTTACATATTCCCTTGAGGCAGAATCTCTCATTGAATGTAGGGCCTGTGTTTTATCAACTAAGCTGGAAGTCAGCAAGCTGCAGTGAGCCTGCAGTCTGCCCCTTCCAGCCGAGATGCCCAGACTGATACAGTGCTGCTGGACTCTGAACTCTGGTGCACACGGTTATGCAGGAAACACTCTTTACCACTGAAACATCTCTCCAACACGGACAAAATATTTATACAGACACAAAAATGTGGTCTTGGATAACCTGTATTTCACTGGAATTGCAAACATGTATACTGCAAAACCCAGTATCAAGAAAATAAAAAGTCAAGTCACAGCTTGAAGAAAATATTTGCAAATATATAAAATAATAGCATTCAAAATATATGAAGAACTCAAAAATTCAATAATAAGAAAGTGAGTACTCTGTTTTTTTTAAAAGTGGACACAGGTGTACAAGATGTGTTACCACTGAAGATACACGTCAAATAAGCATATGGGAGATGTTCATATATTTCATTAGGCAAATTCAAATTAAAACAGGGACTAACCATTGTCCATCTGTTAACACTGAACCAGCATCCAGAACCTGAGAACACTTAAATGCTGGCAAGGACACAGAGTGAGAGAAATTCATTTGTGGTTGGTGAGATGTCGAGGTGGTATCGTCACTGAAGGAGACAAGTTGGCAGTTTCTTAAAGAACTGACACACTCTTACCATATATTCTCACCTTGGTGTTTACCCTTAAAATGGAAAGTGTATGTCTAAACAGAAACCTGAAAACAAGCATCTAGTAGTTTTATTCACAACTACAAAACATGGGAGCAATGGGAATGCATTTCTTAGTAAATAGATGAAATATGGGTGATTCAGCACTGAAAGAAATGAGCTATTAATCTATGGAAAGACCTGCAGGGAATGCAGGTGCATATTGCTGATGAAGGGAGACAGTTTCTAAAGGCCAGAGACTGTGAGATTCCAAACCCACGGACATTTTAAGAGCAACAAACCTATGCTAGAGTAAGAAGAGCAGCGGCTTCCAGGGTTAGGAGGGGAAGCCAGAAGTGAGTTAGCCTAGTACAGAGGACACTTAGGACAGCCAAAGTATTCTGTGTGGCCTTACAATACAAGACATCGTGGCATCCTTCATTTGTCAAAACTCACAGAATATGAACCACTCAGAATGAACACCAAGGAAAGCCATGGGCTTTGGGAGAAAATGGTACGCCACTGTAGGCTTATCAGTTAGCAAGTGTGTCATCCGTATAGACAACAGGTAGACAAAACCACATGCCTCCAGGTAGCCAATTACAATCCTCAGACCTCATCTCCCTAACCATATGCATTGGTATAGGATGTGGGGTAAAGATTGTTTAACAGTTTTTGTTTATAATTTTTAATTAATAAACTCTTTTTTATTTTTTTTTATTTTTTTATTTTTTTTAGTTTTTATTTTATTTTTTTTAATAAACTCTTTTAAAGCAGGTTTACCTGCAGCAAAATTCAACAAAGCTAGAGTTCTCCTACACCTCCTGTCCCCACACATGTGTAATGTTTCCATATCAACATCTTCCACAGAATGAACTGATAAGTCTACCTTTCCACATCATTTTCTCCCACAGTCCATGACTTTCGCCAGTGGTTATTCTATGGGAGATGTTGATATGGAAATGTGACACGTGTGTGAGGAGCGGAGGTGTATAGGAACTCTAGCTTTGTTCAGTTTGCTACTCAACTCTTGACCTTCCTCCAAGCCAGCATGCTCTGGGCTTGACTCTCGTCAGTACAGGCACTGGTGGGCTGACACCTTAACTCTAAGCACCATGGTGACAAGGATGTGTGTTTGTATAGCTACAGCCGTCTCCGCAGACCCTAGAAAGATGCCTAGAATGCTGGGGTTAGAAGGACTTGCTGGTGGATGGGTGGATCGCCTTGCTTTTAGTTTCCTCATCTTCACATGGTGGTTATATCTACTCGAAGGGCAAGAAGTGTGACAGATGACACAAATGAAAGGGTCACATGATGTATGGAAGATAGTAGCAATATGTAAACACAATAGGCAAAATTAAATTTGATTTTCATAAAATTAATAATAGAAACAGTTTTCCTCTATAAACTATGCAAATCATTTTTCCTAAGCATGCTATCTGGGCACCCTGTTTTATTCCCTATACAAACCGTATGGAAGTAAGTAACAGTCAGTCATATATTTCTTGATGAGATGATGGTATAGAAAAAATGCCAATGACTTTTCCTGGAAGACTCCAAAGCTGTGTGTTTTTTATTTCCATCCTTTACAGAGCATAGAATTGTGTATTACTGATTCCCTTTCACGTCGGAGCTTATTTATCTGGCATCTTGAATGAAACGGGTCCTGAGCTCCCTCCGCATAGTCCTGTGTGCGTGCTGCCTTTGTTTGGTCATACTGTGACTCAGTAATGTGTCTTCAGCTCCATCTTCTCTCCCCTTCCAAGACCCAGTGATGGCATTATTAAATCACCTCTACACTTGAAAATTCTATATGGATGCACATCTTCTTAGACCGAGATGGAGGGGGGAGGGCCTTGGGCTCCCCATAGGACAGGGTATCCTGCACCATCTTAAGGAAGCAGGGGGAGGGCGGTAGGGTAGTGGGGGAGTGGGAGGGCCTGGAACAAGGGGAGTAAATGTAAACTTTTCTTTTAACAATAAAAAAAGGAAAAAGAAAAAATAAAAATAAACAGTATAAAAAATTATATATGAAGAACTCAAAAATTCAATCATAAGAAAGTGAGTACTCTGGTTTTTTTTAAAAATGGACACAGGTGTACAAGATGTGTTACCACTGAAGATACATGTCAAATAAGCATATGGGAGATGTTCATATATTTCATTAGGCAAATTCAAATTAAAACAGGGACTAACCATTGTCCATCTGTTAACACTGAACCAGCATCCAGAACCTGAGAACACTTAAATGGCATTATTAAATCACCTCTACACTTGAAAATTCCTGTCAAGGGGGCTGAGGAGAAGATTCAGCAGTCAAGAACACAGGCTGCTTGCCAGAGGACCCAGGTTTGGGTTCCAGCACTCACATAGTGGCTTACAACTGTCAGTAACTCCAGTTCCAGAGGATCTGGCGCCCTCTTCTGGCCTCTGCAGTGCTGTGTGCATATGGTGAACAGACACATGCGCGCGAAATACACATACACATTTTTTTAAGAGAAAAAAAAGGGAAAGGAAGGAATCCCTTTTTGAAAAAAAATGCTATTGGCCCTATTCATTGTTTCAGATATCCTCCATCTTCAACATGTCAGCAACTGAAGATCAGTGTTTTCTCTCTGGGTCTGCCCCCATGTTATGGAGGTGGCTCTGTTAGGGAGAACCCGTCCCTGTACTGTGGAGACGGCTCTGCTATGGAGAACCTCAGGCCCATGATAGAGCTGTGAGGGATGGAATCTACCATCTTCATCACACTCGAAAGAACACTGCTTATAAGTAGGGCTTAATAATTAATTTAGCTTTTCTTTTAACCTACAATGACCTTCCTGTTTCATTACACTTTAATTTGCTACAACTGCTTCTCTCCCTTGCAGTTAGAAACTATCAAAAATGGATTCTGCTTTCTCAAATAATTAGCCACATTTGTAAAGGTGATGTGTTCTGTTAAATAATACATCCTATTAATTTAAACATAATGAAGAATATCATGTTGGAAATGACTAGCTGGCAATACTACTAATCTCAAGGCCTGGAAATGCCAGAATCATTCTAATGACAAAGGGGCCGTAAGAAAATGGAGTTTTCTCTATGCTATGAAAAGACCGAGTCTTTTCATGTCCCTATGTGGGGTTTTTCAATTAAATCAGGCACTCCTGGCCATTGTTCCTGCAGAATCCTGTGCCCGCTGGATCCCCACACCTTCACAGTCTCACTAGGTTCTTTTCATTCTCTCAAGCACTGGGTTCCAGTATTTACCCTGTTTTCCCTTATGATTCTCCCAACATAGTATGATGCATGTATATTTTCTATTAATTCCAAATAAACAAATAGATAGTATTGTTCACACGCACAGGACACTGAGGGATGCTTGGAAAATAAATTCCTAAGCGTTCTTATCCTCGTTTGAATTATATTTTCATCTTAAAAAATAGTATATCTGATAGGGGTTAACAAGGAACAGAAAAATCATTTTGCTTTAAACAGGGGCGCCACCTTGTGGATAAACAATCTTTAGTGAAATGACACTAAAGTTTAAAGTAAATCTTGTTTTATGTCCCATATATGACTCCTTTTATACAGAAGTGCTTTGTGCAAAAGGCTTCATATGTCTTGAATATCTGACTTGTAAATTTATCTATGCTCCTTTTGTTCAGTTTACCCTGATGGTTTATAAGCTCAGATTTGGATCACTTGCCTTTACTCTGGACCAGACAAAATAACGAATTCCAAATATGTAAGAGGAAGTGTTCGCATTATTCTTGTAAATGATATTGAACTTCATCTAACTTTAATTGCATTAGTCCTTGTGCATAAAAGGTGATTGTTTTCATGGACAGACTTGCGCACCTTAGTTGTCTGGGCTGAATGCTATCACGCCCCTACTCTGCTCTGAGGGAAACAAACTGACAACGTCCTAAACAAGCAATGAGGGAGGGCATACCTCAAGGAACTAAAGGTACATTTTTTTGAAGATACCAACTCAGTTATTCACAGACAGAAAGAAGGGCATACTGAAACTTTTCATAGGCATTAAAGACCTTTGTTACCAGATGCCAATCTGGAAAGCAAGGAAGAAATGGGAGGAAAGGGAGATGAATGTCTGGTGCATAAGAGAATGAGCTGAAGGACAGACAGGAGCAACATGGAGTTTGTGTGTTGGCCCTGCTTCTACTTGTAAGGCCCAGCCCCACTTTCCCAGCACCTCCTAGGCGGTGAATACAATGCCCTATGCAGAATTTTGCCACAAGCTCTATACTCTTCCTCTTTCACAAAATTTGGCCCCATGTCCTGTCTAAAGATGCCATAAGGCCAGGCACATTAGCCTTCTCTCAGTTTGGGAGGCATCCCTCAGAGATGGGGCAAATCAGCCCTGAACAACCAACCCCACTCACATCACTGACCAGATGAGATAGCTGGACAAAGCATCCCACGATCCCTCCTGCCAGGAAGGCAGTCAGAACGCTTCATGGCTGAATCCTTATGTCAGAATGTCTTGGGAATTGTCACCTTCTGCTGAACTATGTATGGGACTGTGTCCTGGAAACCTAACAGGGCAGGAGACTATGAGGGAATGAAGAGAAGACCCACAGACGCACCCTGGGAAAAGCTGGGATCAGATGGAGCAGACCTGCTATGCCACAGCA
This sequence comes from Dicrostonyx torquatus, assembly GCA_028555095.1. NCBI lineage: Eukaryota > Metazoa > Chordata > Mammalia > Rodentia > Cricetidae > Dicrostonyx > Dicrostonyx torquatus. The sequence goes on along the minus strand of JAQHUG010000015.1, from coordinate 13,719,655 downwards.
GCCAGGAACTTCAGCATATTTATCACGTACAGCACACGAAGAGGGGCTAGCTAGTGTTGGTGAGACGTATCCGTAGATGAGCAGCCCAGCTGGTGTCATCAATATAAAGGAGGAAGCTACAATTGTTTATCTTTGCACACACTGCCAAAATTCCCACTCAGACTACAAGAAGGTTCTGCTGTCACTCTGAACCTCACTGTGGGGAAGGGCTCTGCCACTTCCATGGGGCTGAGGCACTGGTGGCCTTCACATGGCTAAGTCACATTAACAAGTCATATGTCACTTCCTTTCAAGACTTTATCAATTCAACTTTAAACACTTACTCAGGGTTTCCTCAGTTTTCCACAACCCAGTGTTACCCTGCTCACAGCCATTGGTTAAATCTTATCTATTTAGCAAAAATGAGAGGAGAAGAAGAAGAGAGAGAGAGAGAAGGGGCTGTCTCAGCGTTTGGGATGAGGGATCAGAGCATCTCTGTTTGATTGATCTTCTTTACCTTACCACAACTTCGGGGAGACCCTTGAACTTGACTTGAATTATAGGATTGCTGTTTATCCAGACAGCACTGTCTAGCTCCTCACATGCAAGTGTGGCTTCCCTGTATTCTACCTGGAGGTCAGGAATGAGTGGATCATGGCGGGAGAGAATGTACCATGGTCTTGTCTCCAAGAAGAAGGCACCTGGTCCTACCTGTACACCCTTGATGGCTTCCTAAACTTTTCACAAATGCAGAGGAGCCTCAGCTCTGTCCCAGCCTGAATAGGTGAGCTCTTTGACACAGGATTCCAGGGCACACACTTGCACACACGTGCTGATTGTTTCTAAAAGCAAAAAACAGTTGTCCTGGCAGTTTCTCTCTGCAAACCTTTCAAACGACTTAGGGATTTTCCTAAACTAAAGTTTCTTTTAGAAAATCTTATAATGAGAGGAGGAAACAAGCCTGCAGAATGAAATTATAAAACAAAGGCAAAACAATCCCGGGATGGGTTTCTCACAATGAACCCACATCCATCTTGTCTCTCTGTGATATCTGTCTTTGTGTTTGGCATTACCACACCTTGGAGGCTATCATGAATGCCAGTTGTGTGAAGTGACTGCCACTGACAGGGCTGGGAGGCTAAAACTAACCTTTATCTGGTCCCTGTTCTCCGCCTTAGGCTGTGCCTCTTCAGGCAGTCTGTTTGCCATTCTTGCTCCTCTGATGGGACATGAACTCATTTCCGCATGTCAGTCAAAGTCCCTTCCTTGAGGATTTGCAGAAATTTAAATATCTCTTCTGACCAGAAGAAAAAAAGCTGTTAAAAAAAATTCAGAGCAAGAAGAGTGCTTGCATTTTTGACCCCTGTGCCTAACTTTTTTGCATCTTTACTTCGGTGGCACAGAAATATAAGCTACAGCTCCTTTTCCTCTTTTTCTGTGTCAGTTTAATCACTAAAATCAATTTTGAAGCAAGCATGTATGTAGGAATTAGTTATCCAAATTTTTAATTAAATAACCACCTCAGTACAGAGCAACAGCTATGTGCCTAGGCATTGTTCCTATGTGGTGTGGATGCAGAACAGGACAACTTTATTCCCTTCTGGAGCTTGTATCTTCACGTGCAGAGAAGCAGAAAACAACTAATGTGCAATATGCCAAAAGACTGTAAGTGCTATTTAGAATAAAGCACATATTGGAAATAATAGGTATTTTGCAGTGATGTACTGTTTCATATAAGAGGATAAGGGAAAGCCAAAGAATGAGGAGTAGCTGTGCTTCCACTGGGAATGTGTGAATTTGTTAAGTGTATAGCAAGCCTAAGTGAAAGAATAGGTAGCAAGTAATAGATTGAGAGAGGGGACATAAGAAACAGAAAGGGGAAGAAGGGGACAGAGTTGGGGAGGGAGAGAGAGAGAATCATGAAATTAGGCAGTCCAGCTTCTAACAAAAGTAGTCCGAGAAAGCCTATTTAAAGTAGCTGACTGGAGTTCCCCATCAAGAGAGTCCTTGGCAGAGCAGAGCATTCCCTTAGGTAAGACTTCAAAGTGAAAGAGCAAATAACCATGGGTAGAGGTAACATCATCGAACTGGATGCTCAGAGCATCCAGCAGAAACCAATAGGGGGGTTGAGGCAGGCAGCTGGAGTACCCACATTGAACTTTCACCTTATGTAGCAGCTTCACATGGTTGACCAGACTTCAAGAGTCTTTTTCCCACGTTAGGAATGCTTACATCATGGGATAAGCAGTAGTCATATTGGAAATACTTCACCTTCCCCCTGTTTTCAGGGACACAATGGTCTTACTGCTGAAATTTTATGCTATATTCCTTCCCTGTCACAGAGTTGGAAAGTGAGGCAGCCATCCCTAGAAAAAGGACTTTGGAAGACACTTTGAAACAAGGTTGCTTGGATCTGAAATGGCATTGGGATAACCCCACTTCCAAAGCCAGATTCTCAGTAAGCTCTAAGAACACCTAACACCTTGCCAATTAAATTTATACTACAAATATAATGAGCAGAAGTCTAAAGGACAGAATGGAAGGAGCGATGCAGGCAGAGAGATTTGGTTGATAATATTTTAAAGAGGCAAAGGAGAAGGTAGTGTCAGAAGTCAGGAGGCAGGAGTTAAATCTGAGAAAATGGAGTATGTTGGGCTAGACTGATAATAATGGAAGTAGCAAGCCATGAATGTTTAGTCTCTGGAGCTCTTATGATGATAGAGCCAACAGGAGTGCTCCATAGGTTGGCTGTGAGGTAGGAGAAAAATCAGAGGATCACAGAATGGTTCTGAGTTGTGCTACTCTCCACCGAAGTCAGAGCAGCTTCTCTTCGAAGGGAGCATGGTACAGAGACTCATGATGGCCAGAGTGATAAGAATATACATGAAGATGAGTGCGAGTGCTCAGCTCTCATAGAATATCCATGTCATCCCTTCCGTGTTCAACAAATATCATGGAAAGGGGCAGAAAGAATGTAAGAGCTAGATGCCGCCCCATGAACTCACAGCAGCTGAGGTTACCTGCACAGGGCACACACACAAAAACAAAACAAAACAAACAAAAATCAACATCAAAAAACTGGACGAATGCCAATATTCAGTTCTGGGATGGGAGAGAGGAGTTCATAGGTCCTAGATCCTCCTCCGAAGCTACTGCAGTTAATAGCTTCTAGGGAGGGGAGTCATAGTCTTCAACGGTCTAGCATCTAATGAGTTTCACATGCTTGGTTGATAGCTCAACACGCACGCCTGAGCGAGCAGCTCGGGTTCAACTCAGAGGTTCATAAAACAAACAACAAAAAGAACAAAAGAAAATGACTTGATGGGGGAAGGGGACTTTTCTAGAGAATGGGAGGGGAGCCTGGTGGGGGAAGTGGCAGTAGAGAAGACTGGGTGGGTGGGTATCAGCCAGACACATTATATATGTGTATAAAGTTATCAAAGAATAATATTATTTTTCAAAAAAAAGATGAATAATTCCAGGGTTCTTCTTAATAACTGTTATATTGCTGAGATGGCAGAATTATAAAAGGAGTAGGGTGGTGAGCAGTAGATAAAGATCAAGAGTCCGGTCTGTGGCATGTTTGGGGTTCAAGCTGCCCTCTAGACAGCCAAAAATCCATGCTGAGGAGGTAGTTGGATACCAAGTTCTACCCAACTTGATGGATTGATCTAACTGGGGCAGCAAGGGAATGAAGAAAAGGCAGACACACAGACACATGTGAAAAAAAGATGGGGTACAGTAGGCTGTGCTCACTCTGATGGAAGGTACCAGCTTTGACAGTAGGCCAGAATCTCAGTTTGTGCAGATGACTAAAAGGTGCATGGGAAGAACCAAGTTGATCCCTTGAGAAAGGATGATCCAGGTAGAGAGGACTGATTTGGTTGATAAGGTGAATTGATGAGGCAGGTTTCTTTTATACAGTGGAACAAGTAGACAGGGTTAGGCTGTCTCTAGTAGACATCCCTGCAGGTAAGTGGGCTCAGTCATCCCAGAGGAGGAAGATGTGGCTACTAGTTTTGATACATACTGGTCAATTGTTCATTAACAGTTCTCCTTGGACCACAGGAAGGCTTTGCCATCTCTCCAAGCTTTACCTGGGGAAGGCTTTGCCTCTCCCAAGGGTCTGAGACATTGGTGTTTTTGACATGGCCCTACCCGTGTAAACAATACACATTCACTCAGGGCTTCATCCATTTCCCAGAGTTGTATATGAGATTCTGGGGTATGGAGCAGAAACATTTTGGAGTTCCATCAGCATTTAAATGCCCTTAAAGTCACAGGATTCTAGGGCGAGCAGAGACAAGAGAGAAAGCTCTTCGGTCCAAGTTGTGGTCATTTCCAAAGAACAGAGACTGGGGATGAGAATGGTTTTGAAGCAAAGGAAAATCAAGAAAGAATATTAACCCACAGAAAAGAGATGGATGGCCTTACCTGAAGAAGGCATGCACTCACCTTTGCTCACCACTCTCGTGTAGACATGCTAACGGCCAATGGGCTTGGAGACAAAGATGTCCAAGGCCTAGACTGTGAACATCTGGGCTCAGATGTGCCCGGGACAGCACTAAAGTCCTCTTGTAGCTCTCAGTCACACACTGGAGTGAATTTTCTTACCATGGTGTGTCTTTATCTGACCTTTTTCAGTGGCTGGTAGCAGCAGTCAAGTAGTTGGGCTTAATCATGAAGAAGTAGATAATGGATCTCTTCAGATTCTGAGTTGTTCTCTTTCCTTTTGAGGCTCACTAACTCATGAAAATGATACTTGCATTTTAAACAAAGAAGACTAGAGAAACAAAAATGAAGAATATGAAAGTTTGTGATTATGTAGGGCTTGAAACAGAATAATACATACATAGTATCCACCTGCTCTCATGGTCCCCACCCACTCTCACAGTACCCACCCCATGCTCACGGTACCACCCACTCTCATGGTACCCACCCACTCTCACGGTACCACCCACTCTCACAGTACCACCTACTCTCATTGTACCCACCTCTCACGGTACCCGCCCACTCTCACGGTACCACCCACTCTCACGGTACCCACCCACTCTCACAGTACCCACCCCATGCTCACGGTACCCACTTCTCACAGTACCCACCTCTCACGGTACCCATTTATGCTCATGGTACCCATTTCACTCTCACAGTACGCACCCCATGCTCACAGTACCTGTCCACTCTCACGGTACCCGCCCACTCTCACGGTACCCACCCACTCTCACGATCCCCACCCTCTTGCTGTAGCCAGAGGAGATGCAAGTACCCTGCCCTAAAACATCTGCTTCAGTTGATAGCTCAACATGCATGCCTGTGCAGGCAGCTTGGGTTCAACTCAGTGGTTCATAAAACTGTGATGAACTGAAGAATCTGGAGTATACTTTGAAAATTTAGAACTGCTTCATTTTGCATTACCATGTTACAAAACTACTGTGTTCTTTGAAAATGTGCATTTTTTTTTACAAAAACGAAGGAACTAAGCTGAGTTTTGCATGTAGGAGAAAAGCTGTTGGCCCATGTAAAAATCAAAGAATTCTCCTGTTTGAGAGGGGGCCATCTTATGATAATTAGGGTACAAGAAAGGAGCTGATGACCATGGCCACAGTTTTAGTTCAGATAAGTGTGGCAAGTAGTAGCTTCAATACAGTATGGAGCCTTTGTACATTAAGCAGTGCTGTGTCCATTTTGATGTAGCTGATCACTTTTTCTTTATTAAAAAACAAAAACAGATTTTGCTGGAGCCAGGCGTGATCCAGGATGTGTTGGCAGCTGGCAGTCACCTACAGCTGTTGGAGCTTCTCAACTTGTGTTCCCACTATCTCATCCAGGTAGGTGTGCTTACCTCTTCTAATTGCCCTTCTCATTCCCTCGCCCTGAAGTTGTAAACTGTCCGCTACCAACAAAGGCCCGATGACAGAAAAATTACACTCGTGTGTGTGTGTGTGTGTGTGTGTGTGTGTGTGTGTGCGCGCGCGCGTGTGCGTCTACCCCTGTGCTAGTAGCTTCTCGAGGACACAGATGAGAGGCTCCTTGGAACACAGCTGTGGATCCTGTATCCTGTCACTGACATGGATATGTAATCTTTCCTCTCCACCCACTCCTCTGACAGCAGACTAATCAGCACCGACACATAGGCCTACTCAAAGGGTCTCAGCACCCATGCATAGGCCTCCCCACAGGATCTCAGTACTTATACACAGTTCTCCCCACAGGGTCTCAGCACACATGCATAGTCCTCCCTATAGGATCTCAGCACCCATGCATAGGCCTCCCCATAGGATCTCAGCACCCATGCATAGGCCTCCC
>JAQHUG010000015.1:13689672-13700212 GCA_028555095.1 Dicrostonyx torquatus | reverse complement strand
CACACACCTTCTTTTGCCGAGAATGCCATATATCAGGGTGTTAACTGTTGAATTTGTGTAGTGTCGCTTGAAATTGACCCTTTAGGAGTTACACGGTTTGCCAAGGTGCTATCTTTTGTTATTAGCTTTCTGAAGGAAAAGAATTCTGTAAGATTTGTTCTATCACCAAAGTGATACATTCTATTGCCCAATTAACAGAAGTGTCCTTTGTTTCACCAAATATATATAGATGTTTTTATACACACACACACACACACACACATGCAACTAAAATGCAGTAATAAAAGAGCATCCTGTAGGCTCTTCCAATAAAACCACCAAAGCAGTTATTGGAACAGACTGCCAGTATCTATTTGTAGGCAGCAGGTGGCAGTGTGAATCCACCAAAATTCCGTAATGTGTTTAAAGCAAAAATCAGGGGGAAAATGGAAAGAAAAATTATTTATTTTGCTACATATTAGTCTTCTGACCCAATCAGTAAAAAAGTCATTATTCACACCACACTGGGCAATATGCATTGTAATTTTTAACAAATAATAGGAAACTGTTAATGTGCTCACAGGAAATGCAGTTTTGTCTCGGGCTTCTATGGTCATTTATCACCGCACTTTGTGAAATCATTCATTTGTTCTAATTTGAATGTAAATGACTCTAAGGTTTTACAAATAAGGTGACAGACTCACATAAATGTAATTGCAGGGTTCATCTCCTTCTTTTTATATATCACTCATTAGGTTATGAATTAAATACATCGTATTAAACCAGGGGCATGTCCAATGATGATATTGTAATGGCAAATTACTCTATGCTATTAGAGGTGTATTTTTTATTCATGGACATTAATTTGTCATTAAGCGGCATTAGTTTAGCACTTTTATGTGAAAGACGTGACCTGCAAGAGGAGACATGCTGCTGGATTCTGTGAGGAGAGGACCTGAGGGCCGTAGGTAGAGCATTTCATCTCTCTCTAAGGAAACATACGAGAGGGTTGTTTCTTATTTTGTTTTGTTTTCTTCTTTTACAAATATTCCATGAGTCACTTCCTCAGACTGAAGGTGTTCTCTGTACAGCACTCATCCCTGGATCATCTAGTAAATTGAGTCTAGATTCTTGCTACTCATTTTTGGGTAGCTGAGAACTATCCTGAAGAGATGACAGCACCCACCCCATCCTACATCTCATCACTGAAGATGCTTATTCATTATCCTTCATCTTCATGGAGTTGTACATTTAAGGGGCTGCAGAAAGAATTGGGCATTTTCTTTTTTTTTTGATGAATGAACAAAGATTTAAAGAATTTTATTCTCTCATGAGGGTTTTGGGGAGATTTCTGGATAATTTCATATCTGTTTTAATAAATAGCAGTCTTGTGGTTTCTCTTTTTAAGAAAAGGTTTTTCTAGTTCCCACATCTGGAAGCAGTGATCTCTGAGACACCATCTCCAAGACTGATGGTCTCTTCTGACAGATTTGAGTCATCCTCCACAGGGCAGAGTATGCTGAGAAAATGCCTTTCCCTGATTTTTTACCCTGGGAGGTTTGGGGTACAAGACCCAGGACCTCACGTTCCTCCAATTTCAGATTTTCTTTCCCTTCCTCCATATTGCATGAACTTAGTATGTGTTGAGGGGACAAAAGTTAACCTTCATTCAGTAATTTTTATCTGCTTTTTAATATTAATATGTTAAATAATGGTGAGACAATTGTATAAGCAGCTTTCTGTTACTTTCACCTACTGAATATATTTTGTTCAATTGGAAATACTTCCTACAGTGACTAAACTCGACAATGAGGAGCTTATATATTTTACAGTATTATAATGGATTATTATTTTTTAAAATACATAATACAGCTATGACTTATTGGAGGCTATGTCTTCTAAATAATATATTGTCTTAAATTTAATTATTAAAATTAGCTGTATTACCTAAGTATATAGTGGGTATTCTGTATAAAATAATTTATCCTCAAGGTTGAAAAGTTATAACCTATATTCATTTTTCTCTAACACTGAGAGTTTTTCTATTAGAGAAGACAAATGATTATACCCACATATATATTTAATATGGCCATAATCCAGTGCACTAACTGCATACCATTCTATGCTTCCCTGATACCTTTGTGTTTGGAGCATATTAAAGTATAACTTTTGGAAAATATATTACAAATAGTTTAATCTTTCAGATTCTTTTTTAGTGAAAATAGTCAGGAAGTCAAGAAATGTATCAACTCCAAGTCATAACCAGCTGCTAATAATTTGTCCTAATCAAGAATACTTGCCACCAAGTACAAGTAATCCCAAATATCAGCTTTGCCAAATATCGTTCATATTTGGCTATGGGAAAGCACCATAAGATTTTCAGTAGCCATTTCTGGGATCCAATTAATTTTTTTCATAGGCTATTGTGATGGCTTTTATTCTCAATGCCCATACTGAAGGATGCCAGCAATTGACAGTCCTAAGGCCCGCTGTCTTCTGGGAGCATGATTTCAGCATTTTAATTTGTTATTTGGTCAATCTAGGGTTGATTGTATATTTTTGTGAGTTTTTAAAGAGAGGAAAAAATCTTGAAGGAGTTTTCTAATACCTGTAGTTTCCATCTAAAGCTATGGAACAAACAAAACCAGAAATACCACACCCCCTAAAAATATGATTTTGTACATGTGTTTTTTTCTCAAAAAATAAAAATTCCTCCCACTTCTTATGGATGCTGTAGTTCAGAATCAACAAATGAAGCAATCAAATATGTTTCTCACTTTCTTCCATTATCACTACTTGAAATTAGGGGTGGTTCAAACGAAATCTACGTTTCATTTGAGCCACCCATTCTCGCGTGCAGCTTCCAACATTCTACTCCATGAGATGCGTGCCCTCTTTTCTGAAGCTCACACATCTTCCTCTCCTCATTACAGCCTTTTGACTCCTCTGTTGCCCATGGATTCAGTCTCCCCACCAGGAAGGTGGGAGAACTGTTTCTTCATCTCCTGTCACTACAACAGCACTCTTTTTCCTCTCACTGTCAGCCTGATGCTGGTGTCTGTGTTTCCTAACCTTTTGTGCAGTGAGTCTTTCATAATACCAAATCATGAGCCTTCTGTGTTCCCTCCTACCAAACCCTTTCTTCCGTCCTAGTTCTCCTCCACCTTTTTCAGTTCCTTTACAAGCTCTTCTTCCCCCATTGTGGGAGGATAGGAACACAGTTCATAGCCCATCTCTTCCACTCACTGCAGTTATCTTCCCACTGTGGAGATCACTGCACCTGAGCTCCAGACATGTGTTTCGTTAGCAGTTCCACTAGACACCCTACACGCAGTTACACTGGATACCCTACTTCAGTTCCACCAGACACCCTACATACAGTTCCACTGGATACCCTACACGCAGTTCCACCGGATACCCATACACGCAGTTCCACTGGATACCCTACACGCAGTTCCCCATTGCCTTCATCCAATCCCACTTGCTTGCTCTTCACCATGCTGTTAAGGCAGTACCATTCTTTTAGTGAGCCCAACAAGAAACCCTGGTCTTTAGAATACCCTACACGCAGTTCCCCATTGCCTTCATCCAATCCCACTTGCTTGCTCTTCACCATGCTGTTAAGGCAGTACCATTCTTTTAGTGAGCCCAACAAGAAACCCTGGTCTTTAGAAATTTAGGCTATCAGGAGGAACCACTCCCCAATGGGTATTTTTACTCCACATGCCTTTGCTTACCTAAGCTACAATCTTAGACTGCTCCACGATTTTGTGATTCTTGCTCAACTTTATTGATTTGGCCTCTTAGATAGTTCTCAAATGTGCTGCTTTGTCTTCTGGTTATTACTGACATCACTGAGGTCTGCATTGCTTCCCATGGATTCTCCTGAACTGCTTCCACCCTGCTCCCTACCTATGATTATCATCACAACAGTGTTGGACATCTGTTTTTAATCTTCAAAATAACTTCCTGCCCCAAGGTCTTACATAGCTTTCTATCTTCTAGTTGCAAACTAATTTCTGGGCTTTCTCATTCTCATCTCCCTTATGGTCTTTTTGCTATTGTATCCCAAGGATAACATACTTTGTCATCGTCAATCCTCTGTCTCCTGGGTTCATTCTTCTGGACATTCTGAAGGTATTCGAGTAGAACTCATGCCAGAGATCAAGAGTCACCCTAGAATCTTCCCTGCCCTGTGGCAGCATGCAATGTCACTTTCAAACATACATTGTTTGGTTTCCTGTTCTCTTTCCTTCTTTCTCTTCCTGTAACACCATCTTAATCCAGGTCCTTGTTACTTCCTGGATGAAAAGAACTTCTTGGAAATTAATAAGCTTCACGGTTACTCCAATTCTTCCTCCAATGTTTTGTTTGATTGATTTTTAAAAAGTAATTTTCAATCCATTGGCTTCATTTTCAAATAACAAACTGATTATATTGTACTCTTGCTTAAAATCATTCACTACTTGTTGGTTCTCTGTAGCCTTTGGTATAATGTTGACACACAGAGTTCATGTCTGTTATAAAACTGCCCATCTCTTTAATCTTATTTTATTTTTTGACAACTTACTGCTCAAGCATTATCTGCAGTCTTACGAAATTTTGTACCTATCCTTAAAACTTTGTGAAAACTCCCTTTTATGTGGGCTCTTTTTCCTACTGTCATCTTCTGAGTTCCTAACACCCTAAGTACTTGGCATGTACATTTCCTTTTCCACAGCTGGCTGAGTAGTGTGCTCAGTTTGAGTTAGATGCCCTCTTTAATTGTGAGCATTCTTCTGGGAAGCTAATCCCAAAGTATTTATCTATCTCCCCTTGTGTTGATTTGTTTATCTCCCTGTGACATAAACTCATACCCCAAAGTCACTTGACCTTAAGCGACTAAGTTTTTCTACCCATCACTCCTAGTCTCTGAAATAGATACAGCATCCTTTTCCCTTTGGTGTTGTCAAAAGATTCAATAAGTTGGCGAATGCAATGTGTCCTGCAACACAGATCCTGCACCAGTAGATGCTTGAGAAACAAGAGCTGACATGGTGAGATGCTTCCCCTGTGTTCACATGCTGAGTAAGCAATGGTGAATTCTGAAGCAACATTTTTCAGCTCATGGTGACTGAGGCCAGCATTGTTAGTACCTGATCATGGCTATATTTCTGTGGCCCTCCCTACTAGAATTCTAGCTTACTAAGAAACTTTCCCAAAGAACAATATAAAATTATTCATGAACCTTAGATATTATGCATACAATTGATTATGAAAATGTACCAGTAACCTAATTATAGAATTCCTCAGTTATATAGCACAAATATATTTAAATATGTTTTCTAAAACTGACAGAATTAGAGCATGTTTTGTTTCTTGTGCTTTTTGAATTGCTGGTAATACTTTGTTTTTATTTAATTGAAGCATATAAAATGTATATTTGTATTAGCATATAAATATATGGTTACTTAAGGCTATCCAGAAATATTTACATGTTCATGTATAAGTATATGTATGTTTACACATGCTTATATATTTATTCACATGTATGTTTATGCACATAAAATACTTGGTTTTGCATCATTGTATCACATCATAAATAAGTCTGATCTACATGGTCAGTGGAATATTTATTTTCTTCCTTAACAATTTGACTTTATCCTATCAGCCTCAAATGTAGTACTGAGAAAACTCAGTCCCTTTACATACATGATAAACATGATAATTTATTTCCCTGCCTGATTCATTCCAAGGCTGTTAAAAGGTTGGTTGTTTGTATCTGTTCATTTGCTTTAAGCTATTCTAGCCCCCTCACCACGTATCTATGTTAAACCTTTATGTTTTCCTGGACTCTGGAGTACAGTCCTTTCTTGCTGTACTGGGTTAGGTAGTCACATAATATCTTGGCTTATAACTAGGTTGTAATCCAAATAGGAAACAGGTGGAATCACAACTGGGGATGGTGCCTTGGATATTAATGGCTTGGCTCAGCCGTGGAATTTCTAAAGCTGTATACACTTTTTTTGTCTTAATTATGCATTCATTAAAAGCTTTTATACCCCACAGAATAAAGTAAATATTTTTTGATCTCCATAGTGTGCTCCCAGACTGTAGATTTGCACAGCAGGGTCTTGATAATCTGAATAAATTGTATTTCCCCAAGGACTTTATCTTTCAAATAAGGTCATAAAGAAAGGCAGCTCCCCCCATCCTTGAATTTCTCAATGTGCCTTTTCTGCCTGAGAAGCAAAGTATATGATACTAGCCGAGACATGGTTGTGATCTGCTATATTGTCTCGGTTTGCTCTTCTTGTTTATCTCTCTCTTTTTCTTAAACTTGAGGACCATTTTATTAAAACTTGAATGAACAACACGAGGCAAGGCAAGCTGTACAGCTACCGGGAAGAGCGGCATGGAGAATAGGAAGAGAAAACGACAAGCCTTTTGAAGTTGGGTCCAAAAAAGCAGTCAGATCCCATGTTGGAGATCTGTATGAAGTTGCTTGGTAGACAGAGGGTCTTCAGAAACAGGAGAAAGTCTAGAGGGTCAGGGCAAGCATACTTAGTATTTTGGTTGATATCCAAACAAGAACTAGAAAGGGAAACGGGAAAGCTACCCATTATTTGTTAGAACTCAGAAAAGCCGACAGGCTCAGCAGTGAAGCTTTTTGTTAGCAAGTACTGGTAAAGTATGTATACATACAAGAAAAATAATGATTTTTACCTAAAAGCTGTGATTTTTGATGATCCTTATATAAAAACAAAAGCTTTGTTTGGCATTCAGCATTTGCTTCCTTTCACCCAGTCAGTGAGTCAAACTAGAAGAACAGGCAGATCTCTACTGAAGCTCCGTTGACAGCAATTGTAAAGGGAATAACAGTCACTATAACTATTGAATGTTTAGCCTCCACTCTGAGGATATTGCTGTACACGTGTTTTCAGAATGCTCATCGCATATCCAGAATATGTTATCACTTTTCCTAGTCTGTAGGTATGGAAATTTGACTTGAGATGTTTGTTGTCCACTGGCTGGGACCATCTAGGAGGCTCAACTTCAAATTGTGCTCTTTTATCTAATTCTAAGCTAAAGATGCCATCACTGCTTTTATGACCCAGTGAAGAAGACAGGAAATAATAAGTTAGAAACCCAAATGAGGGTCCACAACCACTTGAATTTACCATATTTTGAGTCACCCTGAATAAGATGGCAGTGTATCCAATTTTTAAAATTTATTTGTTTACTTATTATGTATACAGTATTTTATCTGTGTGTATGCCTGCAGGCCAGAAGAGGGCACCAGACCTCATTACAGATGGTTGTGAGCCACCATGTGGTTGCTGGGAATTGAACTCAGGACCTTTGGAAGAGCAGGCAATGCTCTTAACCGCTGAGCCATCTCTCCAGCCCCCAGTGTATCCATCTTTAATGGCAGCTCACAAATAGCAGACAGTTGCACAAATGTTTTCCTCTGGGTCTAGGATGCCATGTTTAGCTAATATTTAGTCTGTGTTCTGTTACCTAATTGTTTAATATTAAGATGTTTAATACACTTAGTTTGTGTTTGACAAATTACCTTTAAATTCTTCAACTACGTGAACATTTGTAGGAAAGGTGAGTCTGTTTTACTATGAACCAAGAAATAAGATCAGTAAAAGCTAGATTTTTACAGATACGTTGTGTTACTTGTCTCCCATCAATTAAAAATTAAGAAGTTGGAACTTTCACAAGAGATAAAGAAGACATGAAGAAATAAAGACACAGTCTGAACCTGGAGGAAAGGTGACTTGGACAGTTAGTGCTTGAAAAGTCAGAAAGGAAACAGCCATCCAAGTCAAAGTGCATTGCCACCCAAAGGAAGGAATCAGTCAGATGTGGGTGGTCGCCATAAGAAGAGTATTTAATCTGAACCCCACTTGATAAGCCTCATAGGCTAGTGTTTCAGTCTTCAAATGCTTTGCAAACAATAATCATTTGGGGCAAAGGGAAATTATGAGAGAATGTGTCCCTGCTTGAAGGTGTATGTTGTAGTTCTGGCTAACACTACAGACACTGGATTTTTCTAATGCTCACTAAAATCAAGAAAAATCGGGTTCTCTTTCAACATTTTGGGGAGAGAGAAGATAATTTCACGTGGGTCAGATCAGAAGACCCACGATGCACTGCAGCAGCCAGCCTTTGTTTATTACAGGTGGGCATACTCCCTACTTATTATGTGAAAACTCTATTACCTTGATAGCACCATGGGATAATTTCCTGAGCTCAGATCAGGCATCTGAGAATCTCTTTCTTGAGTATTAAGTCATATCTATATGTTATCTAAGCTGTTCCTTCTTCCATAACAGTCATGGATATGTCTCACAACTCACTGTATTTTTCATACGTAACACAACAACTATTTCTCGGTTACAACCAATGAGAAGAACAATGATGATTAGGATTTTGTAGGATTTGCAAGTCCTAAAATGCAAGCGCTACTTTCTGCTGCACATGATTCCTGACTTATGAGGCTCTGATTTTCAGTTTTACAATGCCATCGCAGTGTCACACTTGTAGGAAAAGGCATGCATTTCACATTAACCTTTTCCTGAGGCTGGTCTTGTGTGTTGTGATAGCTCTAGCAATGCTGTACAGTGTTGCTGAGTCACAGCTCCCAGTTAACCACACAGTTTCTAGGGTAAACAACCCATAGTATTCAGAACACTACTAGAGCTATGAGCTTTGGCAATTAAGCATATGGTATACTTTTAACTACTGTATTTTCAACATAAAATAGATTTATAAAAGATAAGCCTATCATAAGCATTAGACTTCAGTTGATAACAAAGTGTCCTACCTCCTTACTGTATAATACTTGGCACTTGGTCTCAAAATGCAGCTGACAGGATATCTTAATTTCGTTTTGAGCTAACATAACTACCAAGCAAGCCATGCTAGTTTTACATATAATATGCGACATTTGGAATAGTTGTGAGTCATTTTATACTTTCTCGGTTTCATACCCAGAGTGGCCTTTCCTTTAGCAGAAAAAAATTTATCTGAAATATTATTCAGTTTGCCCATGTTAGAAGTAAAAATTCTGGAAATCAAAAGTGGTACTTCTATTTACTTTAATCTCGAGAAACATTTAACACTATCCTCAATCCAAGTCATGGTTTTCACACTGATAGAAAGTGTTGTCGGTGCTTATTTTTTCTTTCACAAGTCACTGACGTTCTTAGAATTAAATGAGGGAAGAAGAGAAATAGCCATTATTCAGGTGCTGTGTCGATCAGGCTTTCTAATACTAAGTGCAAGCATCTCTACTGTGTGTGTGTGTGTGTGTGTGTGTGTGTGTGTGTGTGTGTGGAGAATAGCTGCAACTCGATAGACTTTGTTTTTGAAACATGGATCACTGGCAGGTTGTGTTACAGTTAGTCCAGAGGGCACATCCTTTCACCATAACACACAGGAGCTGGTCTGTGGCTCACAGACAGTACATGTGTATACTCTAGATATAAGATTTCATAGTTTTGCAATCCAAGATCAGTGGAGAGGCAGTGAATTTATCTGAGGGATAGGTTCACAGCTGCTTTGAATTATACAGGAAAGTTGTTATATAAATGTCCTTATCGGCTTAGCTGAAATACTGAGAAATGCATTAGAATTTTTGACCAGTTATACCAATACATGAGAACCATGAAAGGACATCACAGAGGCCAAGATGGTCATTCACTCATTGTCTTCCCTGTTTGAGGAAGATGGGAGGAGGGCATCAGGTCAACCAGACACCCCAGGCTCACTCACTTCCTCCTACCCATGTCTTAACCATGTGACCATTCTGCCTTAAAGGGGTAATTATATGGACTGTATTCCAAAGAAAGATTGTATTTAGCTTTTTTGTGGTTTTTATTCCCCTTATGACTTGACCAAGTTAATCTCAAGAATAATTCTTTTAAGGATCTCACAGGAACAAGTAATCCAAAAAGTCTAAATGTGCAAATATGTATGTTTTTACAAATTATTGAAATTGGAAAAGTAGCATTTATTCTATAGCTAGTGCAGTGCTGGGGACACATTTTGTGACTGTTCTATAATTTAACTTTTCATTCATATCATAAGAAACAAGTAGAAGGGAAAAGAGAAGCCAAATATCCCTGAACCAAAGAAAAAGAAATATTACTTTAAAATATTCCCTGAAGAACAACAGTTTCTGTACTGTAATTCTGAATAAGAACTAAATTTCAAGTGGGAAACATTGTGACAGAAATTCATCCTTTTTAGAAGAAAATAAAGCTTTTCTTTTTAAATTATAATAATTTTTAATTGATTTTATTGAGCTATACATTTTTTTCTGCTCCCCTTTCTGCCTCTCCCCTCCCCTTCAACCCTCTCCCATGGTCCCCATGCTCCCAATTTACCCAGGAGGTCTTGTCTTTTACTACTTCCCATGTAGATTAGATCCATGTATGTCCCTCTTAAGGTTCTCATTGCTATGTAGGTTCTCTGGGATTGTTATTTGTAGGCTGGTTTTCTTTGCTTTATGTTTAAAAACCACTTATGAGTGAGTACATATAATATTTGCCTTTCTGAGTCTGAGTTA
>JAQHUG010000015.1:13663103-13676015 GCA_028555095.1 Dicrostonyx torquatus | reverse complement strand
AACACATAGACAGAAGAACCTCCTACACCAAGGGTCTGTAGAGACAGCTTAGCAATTAAGAGCACTGTCTGCTCTTCCAGAGAACCATGGTTAAATTCCAAGCACCCACATGGCAACTCACATGTTCACATGTCTGTAACTCCAGTTCCAAGTGATCTCTTATACAGGCATATATGCAGGCAAAACACCCATGCACATAAAGTAAAAATAAGTTATTTTAAAAAGAATATGGGTTGGGGGGAAGGAAAACTTAGAGCCTTATAATTGGGGTAGAGGAATTATCTTAATATTAATGGCTCCTTCTGGGTGGTAGTGATGCATACCTTTTATCCCAGCACTAAGGAGGCAGAGGCAGGTGGATCTCTGTAAGTTTGAGGCCAGCTGGTCTATAAGAGCTAGTTACAGGGCAGCTAGAACTGTTATACAGATAAACCCTGCCTCAAAACAGATACACACACACACATACACACACACACACACACATACACACACATATTAATGGCCCCACCCCAACCAGTATGAAAATGGTAGTGCGTGACATAATTTCTTGCCTGTTCTTTGTGAATTTCTAAGAGATTTTTTTTTTTATGTTTTTTGGCACCCAGGAACTAAATAGCTTTAATTACTTGGATCTGTACAGACTTGCTGACCTCTTTCACCTCACTTTGCTGGAGAAGGCTGTGATTGATTTCCTAGTGAAGCATCTCTCGGAGCTCCTGAAGAGTCGACCAGAGGATGTTCTAACGCTGCCCTACTGCCTGCTTCAGGAAGTGCTCAAGAGTGACCGCTTGACCTCCCTAAGCGAAGAGCAGATCTGGCAGGTAAGGGCATGCTCCCTGGCCTCTGAAAGGCATGACATCATCAGAAAGGGTGCACAACTCCCTTGGTGGGCAAGTCATTGGTGGGCATGTGCCAATCTGCAGTCATTGGTGGACACGTGCCAATCTGCAGCCATTGGTGGATACCCACTAGTCTGCAGCCATGAGTGGGCACCCACCAGTCTGCAGCCATTGGTGGGAACCCGCCAGTCTGCAGTCATTGGTGGGCACCCGGCAGTCTGCAGTCATTGGTGGGGACTCGCTGGTCTGCAGTCATTGGTGGGCACCCGCCGGTCTGCAGTTATTGGTGGACACCGCCAGTATGCAGCTCATCTGGGAATGAGACCAGCACTGTGGTTTCCTCAAACCTGGGTAAATCAGAAAAGAGAAGGGATTTTTCTCTTAACACCAAAAATGTTTCTTAAGCTAAATATGAGAAGAATGGATTGGAAAACAATTTTATACATACTTAAGTCATTGAAACAAAAGGAATTCAGGGTTTTGGGAGAAAGCATTCATAAATATTACTTTTAAAATTTATTTAAATGAGAAAAATATAGAAATAGCTTTTAGTAGTTCAAATAAACTTTTCCATTTGAGTTTTTAACTAATTTGTGGATAACTTATTAATAAGTTTTGAAGTTAGCTAATTTTAATGCTTTAAGTCTGAGTGAAGGACTTGTCTCCAAGTCAATGATATGAAGTTTAACAGATAAATTTATAGGTCACAGGTAAACACAAGTATTCAAAGATGGTTGTACTCCGGAATCTTTGGGACTTCTTTTAAATACTTAGAGTCCATTCCAAAAATTCGCAAGAGCAATAGTGTGCATGTCTGGGGAATTTGGACTGTTTTCAAAAGCTGTTTCATTTATTTTTAAGATTATAATATAATTATTTCTCTTTTCCCTTTTCTTTCTTCAAATCCTACCACCTTGCTCTCTTTCTAGTCTGTGACCTTTTTTCCATTAATTGTTGTTGCATGCATATAAGTATATGTCTATACATACACACACATAAACACACACACACAACACACACACACACATATATATATATATATATATATATATATATATATATATATATATATATATATATACATACATACATAAACACACAGGGAAACTATTATATACCTCCATACAATCTGCTTGCTCTGTATAATGTTACTTGTATATTTGTTTTCAGGGCTAACCAGTTGGTACTGGATGACCAGTTGGTGTGCTTTTCCTTGAAGACTATTTCTCCTGCTCTCAGCATTCCTTGATTGCTTGTGTTCTTTTTGTAGGACTGAGGCCTTGTGGGTTTTCCCCTGCCTTCACTTGAGCATGTGTATCATCATCTTTGTTTGGGTGGTCATGTCGGTGAGACATTATGGGTGTAGCTTTGATGTTACTAGGAGACATAATTTCATCGCAAGCTTCCTGATCCTATGGCTCTTACAGTCATACTGTCTCCCCTTCCAAAATGTTCCCTGAGCCTTAGATGTAGGAGTATTTGGTAGACGTATCCATTGAGACTGGGCTACCCAACTCTGCATTTTGGTTGGTTATGGTTTGCTGTAGTGGTCTCGATCTGTTTCCTTGATGAACTGGAATGAATACACTTATCTGTGGGTATAAGGAGAAATATTTAAAATGTAGTTAGGGATTATGTTGATTTAGTAAAGTGGTTAGTGGTAGGTTCACCTTCAAGATCCATGACTCTACGAGAGCCTTGGGTAAGTAGCTGGCTTGGTTTCCAGAGCCAAGCATGATTTTCCTGTTGTTGAGTGGATCTTAAATCCAATTAGAGAGTTCTTGGTTACTACCAAGGTATGTTTCCATAAGTACACCTTTAAGGTTAACTTGCCACACTGGTCATTGTATGGTTTATAAATTTCATGGATGGCCAGTACTGTTTGTTCTTTCCCTCCTTTGGAAGCTTGCATAGTGCCTTCTGGTGCCTTGAAAGTTAGTCCTCAAGGAGGAAGCATTCAGGTCAGCTTCCACTGAGTGGCCTCTGGTCTCTGTCTGTGAGGTGCATGGCGTCTTTAGCAATATGGGCCTTCACCATCCACATCTGGGGGCAAACAAGGTCAATAGAAACAGCCTGTGAGTTTGGGATTCTCTTGGACAATTCTGATCAACCACTCCAAAGAGGACTTCTTATGCCTGGTGTGAGGACTTTAGATGATCTTTAGCTCTTGGAGGAAGCATTGTCTCCCCAGATGAGAAAATTTCTTTTAAACTGTATATGTATATACATAGACGTATGTGCATTATAGTTTTTTAAGACAGATAATAGTATGATTCCCTATGACTTTTTCCTGACATTATTATGGTTATTTTATCCTCTCCTTCCTTTGTACTTATTTTCCTCTCCCCTACCCAATTAGAGTCCCCCCTTCCCATTTCCCAGATCAGATCACATATACCCTGCTATTCCCCTCTCTATTGCTCCTACACTGATTTTCTCTTTTGATTTTCAATAGCACTTCCTTACTCTAATAGATGGACGCTTAAACCTCAAACGAAAGACTTCAATGTTCTTCCTACACTAGAGTGGGTGGGGGGAAAGCCCTCTTTAGTTCATTATGCATTCCTTACTGCTTTCGCAAGCTCTTCCTTTTCCCCTGACTCTAGAATCTTTTCACATCCTGTCACTGCTTTTTCTAGGGGACAGGGAGGATGTTTTTTTTGTTTGAAAGTTGATTGTTCAATTTAAATCCTCTTCTGCTCATCCCTAGTGACTGTCCTTGGATACTGAGCCTGAAGTCTTTGGGATGTGCATCCCATTGTCTCCCTTCTCCCTACACTGTCTATCTCATTCTGCAGCACTCTCTATACATCTTGATGCTACTTGGAATGCTGTGCCTGCAGGATGGGATGAAAAATGGCTATTTTGTACAAATACTAGGAAAAGTTCAGTGTTCTATTGGCAGATGAGGTAGTAACCTCTGATCTTACCAGCCATATTCAGATAGTTCTGCTACGTTTGTGTGTTTGCTTGCTTTACTACTGGTCAAATGTGTCACTGAACACTGATGCTATTGATATACAACTTTCCTGATACCTTACTTCATTCTTTGAACTTTAGTCAGCAGCTGTCGTTCTTTTTATTGAAAGTAGTAAGAGATAGGATGAGAAAATTTCCAGTCAGGTAGCAGATATGTGAAACCTTATTGACTTATCAGCACAAGAGGCCTGAGGAGCAGCTGGCTCCATCTCCATCCTTTAACAAGGCTCTGTATTTGGCTCCAGTTTACAGGGCAGAGCCACTTTCAAATCCAAGTCTGTTGATATCAACCACATCTCCTCACTAGTCCACAGTCTTGGTTTAAAAAGCAGTTACAAGTGTTTGCTACTTCCTGGGCATTTCGGGGAATGTTTATTCAGGCAGTGGTGGCTAGTGCTGGTGAGGATATGGTTCTGGCAGGGATTTCAATACTCCACATCCCTATCCTATCATGCAAAGCATCAGGATTTACTATGGCCAGCTCAGAGTATGAAGTAGCCAAATTCCTTTATTTCATTAAGGGGGAAATATACAGACTAGATTTAGATTCTGTGCTTTTTATCCTAACAAGATTGAGAGTTGAGGCCACCCATTCTTTTGGCATCTGTCTGCTATTGTGCCATGGTTGAAGGCACTGCCAGAAATTGACACGGTAATGTGCAGATATCTGGATATCAGGAAAATTCCATTCCATCTGCTTAGAAGCTACCACAGTTGCCTCTCTAAAGGCTACAGTATTATAAAGTAGAATTCTAGAAACTGGTTTCTGCAGGCAATATGATAGTTTCTTTAGACTTGATCACTGAGAAGGAATTAAAAGACTTCCATAAATATTATCAATTTAGGCATTCAGTAGGCAATAAGAAATTGTTTTTGCTTTATCTTAGCAAATAAGTAATTCCCTCATACTCAATAGAGGAAAATCAAATCAGACCAACTATAGTGCCTCAAGTAGAGTTAAGTTCATCATTTTTTTTTGCTGAAGTTATACTAGTAATGCAATATACCATGGAAGAATCTAATATTCAGCCCAGGGTAAAGATTGGGTCTGCCAGAGGATTAGTGTCAGGGTGCTTTACAGAAGTGAAACTTGACAGACAGGCTGGAGACAGATCTCCAGAATCTCATTAAACTGCTGAATTGTTCATTACAGAACGTTCTCACTGTAATAAAGTGCTCATTGACTTTGACAAATCCCTATCCCATGTCTTAAAGAACAGTGAAGAAGGGGTGCTGAGGAAGAGAAAGGAAATTGGCACAAAGTAGGGCAGGTAATGGAAACTCAGATGAGGGGTAGTGCCATTTGATTAATATGTGCAACACCGCTTAGGTGCAACGTCGTCCACACACATGAGTTTACCCAGGTGGCTGTCTCACTACATACTGGTAATGTAATCTGGGACAGTCCCTTCTTCGGAGGAAGGTCTCATTTTCATTATTTACCAGTTTGGCTCTGAAGACCTGTCATAAGAGCCATTAAATTATCCCCACTGCATAAACAAATTTATTTACCCTTTCCTTTTCCTGTCCCTCACCTTGATACGATATGCTGCAACCTACAGTGACCATTTTGTGGATCTATGGGCTACCTAAATCTCTGCATTATTATTCTTTGTTTCTATGTTTTCTTTGTTCATTTGATTTGGAGGTGGGATTTGGTGGGGAGATAGAGATTATATCCAATAAAATGCAAGGAAGCATGGATTCCTAAGAGACCAAGCTCGTTTTCTAAAACATGCTTCCTAAAATAGATACAGCTTTATATAGAACCAGGTATATGGGTATATCTTATCATCCATTCAGTTTTAATATGGAGGCCCTATTAAATGGATGCAAGAGAACAACATGGCATGTACCATGTGAACACGGGAGGCACAGTCTCTGCCTCTGGGAGCATATAATCCCACACAGAGGTAAACAGGATTAAAAAAAAAAGAAAAAGAAAAACAACTTAGAATGAAATAATTCTGCTGGCGTGGAACTCACTCTATAGATGAGGCTAGCCCTGACCTCACAGATCCACTTGCTTCTGCTCCAGAGTATGTAGATTAAAGGTCTTCACCACCATACTCAGACCGTTTGATCTTTTTAAACTTTAAGTCTGTTCTTTTGCTTAGATGTCTTAGTCCATCCCAGACAGTTTTTCCTTCCATTAGCCAACCGTTACTTGGTCTCTTAGTTAACTTCACTGTGTTGTCAGAGGAAACAGAGATGTTTGAACCACAGTTGTGTACTAGATGTTTTATGACCCAAAGGACTTTAAATGTATATTGTTTGAAATTCTCCTCAGTATAACTTAACCATTTGGTTTTATGTTTAGAGGAGAATGGTTTCTCAAGTTCCAAATGAAAGCCACCAAATTATTAGCTTCAAAGAAAGAGGGAAAACAACCATCAGAAAAACTACCAAGTGAGCACAGAGGACCCAGGAGTTCGAGGCCTCTCACTGCATTACCTGGCAAATCTCTACCAGTTTGGCTTTGCTTTCAGGTCAGTGAGAGCTTTCAGCGCTAACTCCAGGCTTTGTTTCAGCAGGATGCTGTTCAACCTGCCGGACTCGACCTGTAGAGTCCGAAACAGGGGACCTGCCAAAGGAAGTGCTGGTTAGAAGTTTCGAAACTTTTCACAAACAAATTCTGAGGATTGGGACCTTGAATCGATGGTGATGACTATGCTAATTAGACTATCGTAATCATTATGCAGCGTTTGTATGTGCCAGTTCACCATGTTATCTACTTTTAATATACTCAGTCCATAATTGTCAAAGAAATGGTTTTAAACAAATAAGCATGGAAAACCTGTTTGTTTTCTAATGAAACAGAGCAAAAATGGATGCAGATTTGAGTGGATGGGGAGTTGGTGGGAGTGTCACCATAATCAGAATATATTGTATGAAAAAAATCTATTTTCAATAAAAAAAAAAAGAAAAAGAGAAACAGCTTAGAATGAAATAATTCTGCCCTTCCTCCAGGGGGGCTACTTATCTCTTTCTTCTAAAAGAATACATTCCCTGCTTTTTCAGCCACAGATTCGATTTCCCTAGACTGAGAGCAAGGTGAATCTTTTTTATAGGACAGTTGATAGGAAAAGTTCCATATGGCACCAGTCCTTAGTTAGACAAGCTAACCAGGAGTGCAGTCTCTTCTCAGCATAGACTGAGAAGCCCAGACCTCCAAGGTTGCTGAATGGGAAGGACAGGACACAGGTTGGCCAACTCTGTTTATCTTTCTAAGCCTGACTCTCAATGGGAGGGACTTTTATTGTTTTAAACTGTGAATACAGCTCTGAGAATTAGGACTTCATCTCTAAAACAGTAGAAACGAAAAGGATGTCTTTGAGATGGATCAAGATAGCTTGGGGAAACAGATTGAATATTTTTGACACCTGTTATGTGTTAGACACACTGCTAGGAATTTGATCCTTAAAAGCAGAATTTATAGTAAATTTTGAGTGATTATTTCTCAAAATACTTATTTCATTGTAATCTTTACAGTTGGAGAATTTTTATTTTCCTTTAGTAATTTAGTAAGGCTTCCTAGATATTCTCTACTGATTGTCCTTTTATTCCTTTATTGACATTGGGTTGGAAAGCACTTCTCACCTACACCTAAAAGGTCCCTGCTACCTCTTTGGGGCTGGCCATATCCTGTTTACCTCTGTGTGGGATTATATACTCCCAGAGGCAGAGATTGTGCCTCCCGTGTTCACATTGTACATGCCATGTTATTCTCTTGCATCCATGACAGTAATGTAGGGCCTCCATATTAAAACTGAATGGATGATAAGATATACCCATATACCTGGTTCTACATAAAGCTGTATCTATTTTAGGAAGCATGTTTTAGAAAACGAGCTTGGTCTCTTAGGAATCCATGCTTCCTTGCATTTTACTGGACACTTGCTGTCTGGTGGTGTCAGTTGCGCACCATCTAGGGTGGTCAACAGCCTTTCATGCAGTGCTGCTTTGGGGTTTTGTTTTTTGACAAATTTTTCTTCAGCTTTCACCTGCACCGTAGAACTAACGCATTGCATTTCAGTTTAATCATTTTCCTTGAAAGTAATCTCGGAAGGTAAGCCTACTACTACCCTTTCATAGTTAGAGAGTGGAGGACGTGAATGACTTCCGCAGGTTTCATCTTGTATCTCTTAGATGATAAATTGACCCACATATACTTCCAGTCGGGGATAAGTAAGGACCCCAAACACTGCAGCAGGTGAAACAATACATCACTGTGTTTCTAATTTACACAGTGAATCGCGGTTTAGAGACTGCTTCTGCATTTACTGCTTCTTCTTGTTGTTGTTCCAATGATGTGAATGTGAATTTGCAGGAAAAAAAGCTGCAAATCTATGTCCTCTAGTTTTTGAACTCTGTCCGCTTTGGCCAATAGCCCAGAGTTACTAAGGAGTGATAAATGCAGACTCATCAAATGATTCCTTTGGCTTTAAATGAAATTAGGAAAACTTGGGTTAGTGCAATGTGTAGAGTTCTTGCTGTTGTGCATGAGGCTCTGTGTCCAGTTTCCAGTACTAGAGAAATAAAAACATAAGAAGAGGAAATTCTTGACCATTCTGGTTCTCTGTGTGGCAGTGTCCACAGTACGAGGAGGAGAATGGCAGCTCTTCCTGCCCTGTGCCTGCTATCTTGCTAATTCTTCTGCATTCAATGACGTGCTTCATTCATTCTTTCATTCATGACAACTAGGTACTGATGACCTGCTGTGTCAGGCTAGATCCTATTGATCTTAATTGACTGCTCTAGCATAGGTGCTAGGTGCTCAGTAGCAGAAAGGGCCAGTAGGCCTTGCTTTCTTAAGTGCTGTGGATGCTCTGTGTGTTGGTTGGGGTATATTGAAATGATCTGGCTTTGAGGGAAAAGGAAGTACTATTATTTGGACATTCCACACCACCCAGTGTTCCTTTGCTGTTACCCCAGTGACTTGATTATTTTTAATTCATACATCTTTGAAAAGATCTGCTGGTCTCTGGTACCATCCTAGTCAAACAAATCAGATGGTGTGTTTGACTATACAATCCAAAAATTCCTCAAAGAGAGTTCAAATTTTAAATACATGGATTTTGGTAAATCAAAATGGATTCAGGTTCTGAGGTCTGAGAATTTTACCCCCAAAGTATAATCTCTCATTGCATCCTTGTCTATCCTTGTGCATGAGTTGTAGCATGATCATATTGCTATATTTTTCCCAGCTAGACATTTGCAGGGTATATTCACGCATTGATTTCCATATGCATTTTTATTCACCAATTCCCTAAGCTAATCAAATTTGCACCACTTCTCAATTTTCTTCCTGAAACTGCTTACCGTTCCACCCAGCTACATACAGTCGTCTACATTCTATTAAATGTTAGTAAAGAGAATAACAGCAGCTCCTTTGCATCCTAAATGGTGCAGCCCTGAGGATGCTGCTTTTTTTATGGGCCCCCAGCTGGACACTGAATAATGCTGATCTTTCCAGGCCTGGTGCTTGAAGATGCTGCTGTGTATTTAGTCCTTCCTCCTGATCTACATGCTGCTAATTCTCCGTGAGCATTCATCTCCAGTAGCTTGACTGGTGGCTTTGCTGTTATTTGTCTGGGCTTTGTGCCCTTGTGAGGCACATGACACCATCATTTCAGAGGAGCGTTCCTGCAGCTAATTCCCAGCACCAGAGCTACGAGTTGTCAAGTAGCTGTAAGGGGTAGGTGATTATCAGAAATTACAAGAAAGCCAACTTGTATTCATGTGCTGTTGGTCCCATGAGTTAATGCTTTCTTTTTCTTTCTCTTTCTTTCTTCTTTTTTTAAGAATTGAGCACAACAGAACAAGAACGTGATTTATGAGATATGACATATTTATGTTTTCTGCTTCTAATTTTCATTGTGATTCATGTTGTTTCCAGACTGATATTTTTGTTGCTGCTATGAGAAGGAAAAAGACGACTGGAGAATATTACTTATGCATTGGTGGCCTGCAGTAATATTGCTGCTACCTGGGTTATCAGGGATTTAAAAATAAAACCCAGCCATAAGCTGCATATGAGGTAGAAACCCCGAGGGCTGGCACGGAAGTCCATCAATAATAACAACAATAATAATTCTTACAAGCCTAGAGAGCTTCATATTTTAATGAATTTCATCTGAATCTCTCCTTCCACGTGTCATGGTAGATGACGCAAGTTTTAACCACATTTGAACCAATGAGGAAACCACAGTTCAAGCATGAGGTTCAGTGATTCACTAACCCACTTTACTGTCTGGTTCAGTGATTCCCTAACCCACTTTACTGTCTGGTTCAGTGATTCCCTAACCCACTTTACCGTCTGGTTCAATGGACGTCTCATTGTCTTCCCTTGAAATACACCAGTACCCCCACCACCACCGAAAAGAAACCTCCAAGTAGCTCCTACATCTTTCATGTCCTATCTTCCTCTATGGTGACTAAAATCAGCCATAGAAATTTCTAATTAACTGGGCATCTTTCCTTTGTACTTCCTGTACAACTTGGCTGTAAGCAGCAAAAATGACTCTGTCAGAGTCGTAAAGGAAAGTCTTGCTGAGGTCCTTGCCGGGAAATTGGGTCTCAAGATGGGTCAATTAAGAAGCATGGACACGGAGCTGGAGAGATGGCTCAGTGGTTGAGAGCATTGACTGCTCTTCCAGAGGACCCGGGTTCAATTCCCAGCACCCACATGGCAGCTCACAACTGTCTGAAAATCCAGTTCTGGGGGATCTGACACCTTCACACCAAATGCACATAAAATAAAGTTAAATAAACCATAAAAATATTTAAAAAAAAAAAAGAAGCATGGACAGAGAATTCCAGATACTCAAGGAAATACTTCACACTTTTCAGAATATGAAATGGCAAAATACAGTGCAGGAGGGGACAGTGGATAAGGGGGAGTCGTTTGAAGATCCTATGAGGAAATTTTAGAGTAAGAGAGCTTTGAATTCCATTATTTCTGCTGTGGCAATGAAGACTGTGTGGGAGAAGTCTGTAGGCTACGGTTTCTTCCTGGGACTAGAAACTGTATGGAAGGAATGGAAATGATGAATCATTATGTCTTCATTGTATTCTCAGTAATATTGAAACTTTAGAAATTTATGTGACAGAAATTGACAGTTGGATGACAGCTTAGATACAAGGTTTAAGAGAAAGAGAAAATATTAGTTTATCAGTGTTGACATGTATTACTCTCTCTCCAATACACATGAACTCATGAGCCCATATTCTACAATATCAGGCCATTGCAATGGCACTGACGTTCATGATGGTTTGCTATGCCAGACCATTGTGGTTTCCTGGCCCTGACATTCTAAGGGAGTGCATCAAAACATCTCTGTGGAGTGGTCCAGAAGTTTGGAAGTATAGATATCTGAAAAGGCCTTGGCATTTGTTGTTTAATACTACTATCTTTATGAGCTACTTCCTTCACCCAGCCCTTCTGACTTTTGCTAGAATTTAAAATGAAGCCTGAGATTTGGATTCAGATATAGCACAGTGATGGGTACTTACCTGGAACGTACGAGCTCTCTAGTCCATCTCTACCACGTAGGAAGGGGAACATTTGGACTCAACCTACCTGGAAAAGACCATAGTCAGAGTAAGAACCCATAGAGGGAGTTAATTCTAAGGGTCCCTTTGCGCCGATAATGTAGGGTTGTGTGTTCTCTGTGGGGATATTCTCCATCTTGGTCCAACCATCTCCATTGTGTTATGGGAGTGTCACAATAAAGACTGCAAATGAATCCCAGCATCCTGGGAGGACAAGCATCACCAGAAAGAGAGTCCATTTTAGGGAGAAATAAAAGGACCTTTGTAGTTCATACAGGTAGGTATCGGAATTGTCTAACATTCTCCCCATTTGTTTATAAAATGCTTTACAAGTGAGTGTTGGTAAGAGGCACTGACAGCAGGTTTAAGGACAGACTAAAAGAGCCCTTCCCACTGGAGCTGAATCCACACGTCTCCCTAGTTTGTGTGCTCTTGTTGTGAAATGCCCACATGCCACCTTCTCTGGCCACACAAGGAAGTCAGATAATTAAAGGAGAGATGGATGGTATGCTAAAGTGTAAACGTTTTAGGAAGACCCATCTTATTAACACTCTAAAACAAGTGAGCATAATATCATTAATTTTGATTAATTCATTTGCTCTTAATATAGCTTTTAATTTGTAATTCTATGTGAATTACAATGTAATTTGGCATTAATTATCCTAAATTGACTATAAGCCAGCCAATCACAATGGAAATTACTCACAGCTGAAAGTTAAACTAAACCCTGCAATCTGAAAAGTTGCTGCTTAGGTAAGAGGTCAACACATGGAAGCTTCCTTCTCACTGGGTGTGAGATCAACACAAGATATGAGAACTGGAGGGGATTCCTCATCTGCCCACTGTAGATCGTCTGTGGATGGAAGTTCATACATACCCAGAGAAGGGTAAACAATAGAGTCAATAAAGGAATCCATTCACCAGGGTTGGCAGGACTCCTGAAGAAAATGTTTTCCTTTTCTCATCCTGTGTAAGATTTGGGTGATGTAAAGGGGCCAGTAGTGCCTTAGCATCATTCTGTTCTCCTTAGGTTCTCCTTAATCAAATTGGCTTTGCCTTTTATCTGCATGCTTTTTGAGCCCACAGAAAGTGCTGGTTTCAACCTGATGAGCACAATCATTACCTCTAAGTCATTCATATTTGACCTCTACACAAAATGCCTTCTCTTCAAAAGGACATCATGGCTTAAAGGCCAATCTCACACCAAGAGAATCAGCTCCTTGGGGGCTTTGGTAAAACTCGCTCTGGGGGCCTGTATGTCCAAGGGAAGGGACACACTGAAGACGCTGAGCCCCTGAGAAAGTGCATGAGAACAAGGAAGGACTTGGAAAATACGGTTTTGAACTATTTGCTAGATGTGTTCCTTTGAAAGTTATCTTCAAAACACCAAAGCAAGATAAAGCCTTGAGATGACCCAAGATGTCCGAAGATTGCGACATTTTCCTTGAAGTTTTTTCACATATAGGTAGAACTCGGTGAATTTTGTGGGTTCAGGGTGCAGTTGTAGAGAAGAGCTGACCTCAAAATGAAGTCTATCTAG
>JAQHUG010000015.1:13614918-13653671 GCA_028555095.1 Dicrostonyx torquatus | reverse complement strand
TTCTAGCTAGTTCCTACATCCCAAATCAACCCATTTCTGTCAGTCTATGCATCGCCATGAGGCTGTGACTTATGGGTGAGGTTCTGGTGTATTTCTCCTTTGGCAACTACATGGCATCTCCCTGGCTCTGCCTTCTTTCCTCCTCTATCTCTGCTTGGATTTCCCACCTTGTTATATTCTGCCCTGCCATAGGCCAAAGCAGCTTCTTTATTAACCAAATGATATACAGAGGGAATCCCACATCATAGAATCTCATTATTTTATGTAATTTTCTTTTCTCCAAGGGCTAATGATATTGAACCCTTTTAAAAGTCATTCACATTTCTTCTTCTGTAAATTCTCTGTTAAGATCATAGCCTAGTTTTGAAGTTATTTGCTTTCTTATTTTGTTTTTTAAATTTTTGTACATTCTAGAGACTTTGTCAGATAGATAGGTAGCAAAGATGGCTTCCATTCTGTAGATAGCCTCTCCACTCAACTGTTTCCACTGCTGTACAAAACTTCATAGTTTCAGGACTTCAGTGTCTCAGTTGTTGGCCGCATTTCCCTAGCAACCAGAGTCCCAGTTTAGAAAGTCCTTACTTAAATGTAAATGTTGTAGTGTGCTCCGTACCTTCTCTTGTAGCAGTTTCAGTTGTAAGCAGAGATCTTTGATCTATGTGGAGTTTGATGTTTGTGTTAGTTGATATATAAAGTTCTCATTATATATATATATATATGTATATGTATATGTATGTATGTATGTGTGTGTGTGGATGTCCAGGTTTTTTTCAGGAGGATTTGCCGAAGATGGAGTTTTTCCTCCATGACAATCCTACTAAAAATAAGTTGGTAGGATTCAATGCACTCCCAACCCAAGTCCCTGTGGTGTGTTTTACAGAATACAAAGATACTATTTACACAGACATAAAAAAGACCTTAGATGCCATGGCAGTTATGAGCAAGAGGAATAATGCTGGAAGCATCACCATTCCCAATCTCAAGTTATACTATTGAATCACACTAATAAAAACAGCACAATGCCACCACACAAACAGTGTGGCAATTGCAGGAATCCAATAAAGAAGCCAGATTTAAGTTCACACAATTACAGTTAAGCACAACTTTATGATGCTCTTGACAACTGACTTTTCAAAAAAGAATCAGCTCAAAATGGTAGCCAGCTGTATAACAATAAATATTAAATATTGCTCTTTTCTCATTTGAATTTTCTTTGTCTCTGTATGAAAAGAGCTTTTGAAAACATACAATTGTATTATGATACTAAAGCAAAGAGCAACTTGCATTACTTGTGATTTGTACTCCTGGCTGTGTAGACTATGGATGTGTGGACTTTAGGGAAGGCCTGGGGTGCTTTCCGTTACAGCCCTTGCAGCCTATGTCTGTAACTTCCTCTATAGGTAAGACTCATGTTTCATATCAAGGGATCTTGCTTGTGGAGCCTTGATGTATGTATAAACATGGTTATTAGATCACACACTTTATGTAAGAAGTGAAAATAAAAGCATTTATCAATGTCCCAACTTCATAAAATTTTAAATGAACAATGAGAGATTATGTTATCATTCCATCTGCTAAGCTGACTCTTTGATTAAATCTGCCAGAGTTTTCCTTCCTACATCAGCACATGGTCCTGGGACCTCATAAGATTTGATTCCATTGAAATATGTTTCTTAGAGAGAAAATCGCCTATGTGTCATGTGTCTGCAGTCAGCTATAATGGTTAATGTGCAACCTTCCTTGAAAAATCTGTTTTACAAGCAAAATGTTGACACAGTTTTAATTATAGCACTCGAGTGAGCACTGTTGTAATTTTTAATACTCCTCTATGGTAACATTGTCACTCTTCTAATAGAGGAAACACACTGATCTGGCATCCCTAGCTTCCAGTGCTTTGGGGTTTTGTGGGAATGCTGTCTTTTTTTTTTTTAGTTGAAGTTTTTCATTTAGTCTTAAAGAAAAGTGTGACTTGAGGTTTGGTGTGTTTATTTATTAATGTAAGCCTTCTCTGTGACAGTCATTATTCTGATTTAATATGTCACCATGTGGACCTTACATGACTCACCTTAAGGAGGGGGTTTCTGTGCAATAATGCCGCATGGAAAATCTAGACACCTGCTTACTGTCATTGTAGGAACTTTCCACATTTTTAACCTAAATAAACTAAATTGATACTAAAATTATTACTTTACTAAGGATTTGTGTTTTCCAGAAATAAAGACCCATTAAAATGGTGTCTAAAATAATGTGCTTTAAGGTAGTATTGATCATTGAACTTTCTTTTGTGGTCATGATTAGAAGAGAGTGTGCTTGATATTGTCTACGCATGGCCACTCAGTATGTGCTGTCATGGCTTCCCACTCAGCGCCCAGATCTGCTCCTTAACATGTGCTGCTCTTAGGGAGGTTTGTGAATGTCAGCAGCTTGGTTGGGTCTTGTGTTCTTCCTCCCCTCCTGAGGTGGCACAGGGCGGTTTAGGATACCTCTTGGGATCCAAGGAGAGCCCGGTGGCCCGGCCTGTCTGAATGGAAAGTTCAGTCACATGTGCCTTCACAGCATGGCCTCTGAAAAAGAAGGCTCAGTGCATTCTCAGCATGGCTGGTTCACAGCCACATTTAGGCTAGAGCAGAATAAAGGCTGGAAACAACAGTAACAGACACTGTTTACCACGCGCTGGCTAAGTACTTCTGTGATGAGGATATCTTTGTCGGGGAAAAGAGTGTGTGTGAATCAAGATCAAACAGCTCTCCTTCTTAAATGTTGTGATATTGTTTTATCGTTTTTAGTGTTAAGATTTGATCATTCATCTCATGAAAACCTGCTTTTACATGTCTTAAAAACTTTTTAAGCATGCATTAATTATATACTAAAAGTTTCATTATATTTTCACCCATAAGTGATATTTTCTGATTATATTCACCCAATTACTCCATCTTATCACCTTTCCACTCCATTAATCTTGCTCTTTCTCTAACTAGTCTTTCTTCTAGTTTCGTTTCTTCATGTCTTGAGTGTGGTCTGATTTATTTAATTAGGGTTCCTTGCACAAGTGTGGATGAGGAGTCATTTACAAGAACATGGGCAGCTTATCAGTGACTGCACCCCCGGAAAAAATGCATCCTTCTCCCCCGGGAGCTATTAACTGCAATAACAACTTAGGGAAGGACAGGGACTCATGAACACCCCTCCTAAGAACCTTCATTTTGAGACCATGTGTCCTACACACCTGTCACATGTAAAGATATTTCTTTCTGTACAAAATGGAGTTGGAGATGACTTCATAATAAATTTTCCAAACCTCTAATGCTAAGAATTTGTACTAATTTTTTTATTCCTTTGATCTCAAATTTTATAGTGCACACATATTCTCACATATGTAAGAAGAGTTAGGCTTCAAATCAGCTACTCTTTTTAAAACTGGACTGAGAATTTTAGGTTTCAATACAGCAGCTTCTGAGTGTGCCCAACAGGAGCAGTAAAGGACATAACTCAAGGACTTGATGCTAGAGAGATGACATTTTTCTTGTGATATACTTCTTAAGTATATGTGAACAAGCTGCATATGTTAATTTAAAACACACGTATAGAGTTTAGAGTTATGTACTATTGAATTTAGCATTGTGTGTGTATATATATACATATATATGTCCTATATCCTCCTTCCTAAAGTAGCACTCAGCAGAGAGAGGTGGAGGAAAACAAAAGAAAAGGACTCCATTTCCATAGAACTTTGATCCCAGTTGACTTTACAAGGAATAATTTGGCATTAAAATATACATATTTCTGATCTTGGCCATTCTTACAAGTGTAGGATGGAATTTCAGAATTGGTTTAATTTGCATTTGCATTTCTCTGATGACTAAGGATGTTGAACATTTCCCTAAGTGTCTTTCAACCATTTTAGATTCCTCTGTTGAGAGTTCTCTGTTTAGGTCTGTACTCCAATTTTTATTGGATTATTTGTTCTTTTGATGACCAATTTCTTGAGTTCTTTGTGTATTTTTTAAGATCAGACCTCTGATGTGGGGTTAGTGAAGATCTTTTCCCATTCTGTAGGCAGGTATATATCCAAAGGATGCTCAATCGTGCCCCAAGGACATGTCCTTAACTATGTTCATAGCAGCATTGTTTGTCATAGAACCTGGAAACAACCTAAATGCCCCTCAACCAAAGAATGGATAAGAAAAACGTGATACATTTACACAATGGAGTACTACACAGCAGAAAAGAAAAACGACATCTTGAATTTTACAGGCAAATGGATGGAGCTAGAAAACATCATTTTGAGTGAGGTAACACACACCCAGAAAGACAATTATCCCAATTATTACTCACTCATAAGTGGTTTTTAAACATAAAGCAGAGAAAACCAACCCACAAATCACAATCCCAGAGAACCTAGACAACAATGAGGACCCTAAGAGACACATACATACATCTAATCTACATGGGAAGTAAAAAAAGAAAAGATCCTCTGAGTAAATTGGGAACATGGGGACCTTGGGAGAAGGTTGAACGGGAGGGAAGAAGCAGAGAGGGGAGCAGAGAAAATGTAGAGCTTAATAAAAATAAAGATAAATAATATATACATATATATGTATATATTATATATATATTATATATATATATTTCTGTAAGAATGTGGAACACTAAAGACACAAGGCATGTCCTATCCCTGAATGTCTGCTCTTTACCTACCTTTAATTGGTACTTTTAAGTGTATGTTGTTTATTTTTGAAAGAACTCATGAGATTTGCTGAAAATACTGTCACCTTATTCTGGAGCAAAGTATAGTTATTTTACAAGTATACTTTATTTTTCTTGTCTGGAGCACTTGCAGTTATTTCAATTACATATTATATAGAGTATATTTTCTTGGGTTCTATTTTAAAGTTAATGATGAGAAAATAATGACAAGTTGGTATAAAAGGCAGACACGTTGGCGCATGCCTTTAATCCCAGCACTCGGGAGGCAGAGGCAGGTGGATCTCTGTGAGTTCGAGACCAGCCTGGTCTACAAGAGCTAGTTCCAGGACAGGCTCCAAAGCCACAGAGAAACCCTGTCTCGAAAAACCAAAAAACAAAAAGGCAGACACGTTGTGTAATTGGAGCAGTGGGTTTCTAGTTGCAATGTTTACACTAAGTATTTAGATCACTTCAGTTCATAGCTGTCTGGGCTCAGTTAACTCCTTAGCTTGAATGAAGCTCCTTGCGGTCTAGGAAGGGACAGTTCCTGATGGAGTTGTTTAAGCTGAGTTAAGTAGAAGTACACGGGAGTATACTCTGCAGACTCATGTCTGAACACTTCGTCACCACCTGGTGACACTGATTTCAGAGGCTGCAGAATAGTGAGCGGTGGACCTGCTGGTAGAGGTAGTTCACTGGGAGTTATAGTGCTGTTTTGTCTGTTTTAATAAATAAAGCTTGTCTAAAGATCATAAGGGCAAAGCTAAGCCACTAGAGGTCAGGCGGTGGTGACACACATCTTTAATTCCAGGATTTGGGAGACAGATGCTGATGGATCTCTGTGAGTTCAAGGCCACCCTGAGCTACACAAGATCAATACAGAAACAAATCCAGGCGGTGGTGCCCCAAACCTTTGACCCCAGTACACCTTTAATCTCAGCACTAGAGGGAATATAAACTGGGAGGAGAGAGAGGCTTAGGCTGCTTAGTCTGCTGGGCTTCACCCAGCCTTGGTAGAGGTAAGACCTCTCGTGGCTTGCCTGCTTTGCTTTTCTGTTTTTTAGGTTGAACCAATACTTGCCTCTGGGTTTTTTATTATTCATGCTACAGAGAGTGGACTTTTAAAGACTATAGACTACCACTTCCGGTCTTGGTTTCAGCTTTCTGACTGATAACCACATTATGCCTCACAGCTCATGCTTCTGTCACCATAGAGGCCACTGTATCCGTGCTGTGATTCCTTAGTCTTCATGGACAATAATCTTCTAAGACTGTGGGCCAAAGTAAATCTTTCTTCTCTTAATTTGCTTCTGACAGACATTTTATTAGAGTTAAAAGAATGCAACAGGTTCCATGGCATTGGCCTGTATAGCTCTAAGGTTTATTAGAAAGGTAGATGCCTGATTCCACCACTCTTTTGGGGGGGTAGGGAGTGTTTCCAAGGTTTCTCTGTGTAACGGTCCAGACTATCCTGTAACTCACTTTTGTAGACCGTCCTGGCCTCAAACTCACAGAGATCCACCTGCCCCTGTCTCCCAAGTGCTGGGACTATAGGCATGCACCATCACCGCCTGGTCCTAGCACTCTTATCTAGTAAGACAGACTCTACATTTGAACCCAGAAACTTGGTAATTCATGTGAAAGTGTGGTTTGAAGTTGACGGCAGAATAGTTATTGGATATTACATTTCCTTTCGTTCTAGATAAACTCACGTATAGCAGGCATCTATGTTCTGAAAATGTCAGTAAGTTATAGAAGTGTAAAAATGATATCCAGAGGTCAAAATCATCTCTAAACCAAACTAATATAGTTGCACAGACAACTGTATAGTGTTCATATATAGTATTTGGGGAATGGAAAGTTTCAGAACATGGCATGGGAAGGGAAAGGCAGTGACCACTGGTTCGTTGTCAGTTTGAATTGAGAGCTCCTAAAAACAAGGCAGAGCTCAGGCTTGGTGTACATCTCATGTGTCCTGGAAAGAGAATGATAAACTGTGTGTTTAGAGGTGACATGGAAGACTGATTGTGGCTTAGGAAAAGCTGATTGATGGAGACAGAAAGAACTAATTAAGTAGGCAGGTGCGTGCTGGCAATGAGGCTTTGGCGGCACGAGCATTATCGAGTGTTCGCCCAGTGCTGTTTCCTGTAATTTTCACAGGGGCCTGCTAGCAAAAGTGTGAGTGTGTCAGAAAACATACTTGGTTTCTGACCACTTTTAGTGAGGTGACTTCATTTCTGAGAACTTTTGAAAGCTCGTGAGCAGCAAACGAAAGCCATTTATTTCCGAGTTACTGAGTTATTTAAAGTTTCTCTATGGGGAGAATTGGAGGCCCCATCTCCCAGGAATTCTAAAACGGATATGGAGGGGAACAGATGCCACATATGAGAATGCTCTCCACACTAGCAAAGCCTGGGGGAAGACAAAGGATGTGTTTCTCTTGCATCTTTGATTACTGCCGGTGACCATACAAAGATATTTTTCCTTCATCAGGTTGATGTCTTATTTAAATAGAAATGCACTCTTCTATTAAAAAAAAAACTCTGTAGAGTGTTATTTATCTTCCCTCGGTGGTCTCTGCCTCATTGGTACCCAGTGGGGTTCTTTTTTTCATTTCATTTAATTGCACAGTTGTTAATTAAGAGAGGGATTCACTACATAACAGGAGTAGCTTCGCTGCCTCCACTTGCTTTTTCCAGGTGAGAGGACAAGCCCACAATGCACTCTGCGTTCTGGAGCCATTTGTCAAGTAGATGGCAAAACCCTGTCAGTCTGAAATCATTCAGTGCCACAGAGACTTTGAGACGATTTTTTACACCAATTCAAACCCAGCTCATTTCACTGGGAGTAATGGTCTGAGGGTGGCACACCTCCTCCTTTGTCCTTCTGTAGATTCGGCAGCACCTACACAGGGAGGACCCACACCGCAGTTCCATGAGACAGCAAATAAACAGTAAAATCTAGTATTCAGGTTCGTCCCTTTCCCCTTCCAGTTCCTTTAGTTCCATGCTAGTTTTTCTAGGAGACTCGGTTTCATATGGCTACTGCTAAGAATCACCAGTGTCAACTGTGTCACTGGATGTCCTCGGTATACTAGCTTATGTTAGTGTGTGAGATGGCTTAACACAGTCAAGTATCAAGTCACGTTAGTTAAGTTAGCATTGCATTTTGCTATTGTTTCCATAATACAGAGATAAATTCTTCTGTCTGCTGCTTGTGGAAATGATTCTAAACCAACCACCGGCGTCTTACATTGCAAAGGATAACGGGCTTCGTGGTAGAAAGCAAGAGTGAGGGGAGAATTGTATAGGTTGCCTTGTTACTTCATCCATTCATTTTCTCCAGATCACTGTACCTACCGAAGGGGTGGAGGGAGGCCTTTTCTTTCTTCTACATCATCCTTCTAGGGGCATATTGATTTTCTCTCAGGATCATCCTGTGGTCTCGGGGGATCATGTGGCTTCTCACATTGCTCATATTGACAGAGTCCCTTCCTCTGTGGTTGACATACATTAGCTGAGCTATGATGGCACTACCCACCATGGGTGACAGAGCTGCAGTGAGGTGAAGGGGACAGGCTGTTTCACAGTATTTTTGTTCTTTGAAAAAGCAATTACTGTTCATCTTAAAAGATGTCATAAACCCTGAGAATGCTGCTTAATTCTCTCTCTGTCTCTCTCTCTCTGTCTCTGTCTCTCTCTCTGTCTCTCTCTCTCTCTGTCTCTCTCTCTCTCTTTCCAAAAGTGCTGCCTTGAGTTCTTCTGTGTCTCTACTGGTCCAAAAAAGAAAAGAAATCCTCACCTAGGCACCAAAATAGCCCAGTGTTGTGCTCTGTAGCAGTTTTAGTTGCTGTCTGAAAGAATGGCAGAGACTTGCCATGTGCGGTTGCCGCCATCCACCCCACCTTACCTTGTGTCTTTCTCTCATTCTGCTTCCTTCTGTTTCAGCTAGCTGTGAGGTGGCTGGAACACAACTGCCATTACCAGCATTTGGACGAGCTCCTGCAGTACATCCGCTTTGGACTAATGGATGTGGATACTCTGCACACGGTTGCCCTATCCCACCCCCTGGTCCAGGCAAGTGAGACCGCAACTGCCCTCGTCAATGAGGCCCTGGAATACCACCAAAGCATCTATGCCCAGCCTGTGTGGCAGACCCGCAGGACCAAACCGCGGTTCCAGTCAGACACTCTCTATATCATTGGTGGGAAAAAGCGTGAGGTCTGTAAAGTCAAGGAGCTTCGGTACTTCAATCCCGTGGATCAGGAGAACGCTCTCATAGCCGCCATTGCCAACTGGAGTGAGCTGGCTCCTATGCCAGTGGGAAGGAGCCATCACTGTGTGGCGGTCATGGGAGACTTCCTGTTTGTAGCAGGAGGGGAAGTGGAGCATGCCAGTGGCCGGACATGTGCCGTGAGGACTGCCTGCCGCTATGACCCTCGCAGTAATTCCTGGGCAGAGATAGCACCCATGAAAAACTGCCGGGAGCATTTTGTGCTGGGTGCCATGGATGAATACCTCTATGCAGTAGGGGGCAGAAATGAACTGCGCCAGGTTCTGCCTACAGTGGAACGATACTGCCCCAAGAAGAACAAATGGACTTTTGTGCAGTCCTTTGACAGATCCCTTTCGTGTCATGCTGGATATGTGGCTGATGGTCTTCTTTGGATATCAGGTAGAGCGTGCCTCCTATGTTGCATTGATTGGAAAGCACTTTTGCTGTGGCTTAAATTTAGAAGTTGTCTTCTGGAGAGGGGCCCTAAGTAATGGAGCAACTGAGCTAAGAATACCATTTTAACTAATTAGTCACCATTTATCGAACACCTACTCTATAGAGAACAGTGTAATTGGAAGTAACTGGCCTTTCTGTGATTTTTTTCAGAGGGGTGAGTATTGTACAAATTCAGGATGTAAGACCGTCACACCTGTTTCTCTACCAAGCTTCCTATTGGTCACACTGTCAGCTCCTGGGTATCTGTGGGGTGAATTGCACAACTAATGTTTAACCCAAAACCTTTGCTTTGCCTTACACTCTTGGCTGCCCAGCTGGGAACCATTTCATTGCAAGCAGAAAAAAATAAAGTCCTAGTAAATCCGTTCTGCTGAGTATGACAAGAGACTCTCATCCAGGGATTAGCTTTGCTGTGTATTGCAGGAAGGGATTAAGTTGATGAAAAAAGCTTCTGCGTTATCTCTGACTATGTATTGGTGGTGACATTCATTCCCATTTACTCTCCCATTCTTACCGACTGTTCGAAGGAGGTTTAAGTTCTATTTAAGTTCAGTCTTTTCTCTGATGCTTATAGCAAATGCAGAGAAACTAGTAGAGTGAACAGGACATACCAAAGCATAGCTTCAACCACCAGTCACTCATCACTCATCCTTCCTATCCATCCTCACCCCAGCTTTCTTCAGCCCCGTCCTGGAAGCCATGTTGTTTTTACAGAAGTCTATGGGCCTGTGCTATCAGATTCCCAGTATCAGCCTGTGTTTCCTATTCTCAGGGGAGAAGTTGCCTTGTCTCTCAGTTGGAAGAAACCCATTTTGTAAGCCAAATAGGAATTGGGTTTCTGTATCACCAAGGACATATGATAATAATAGAAACATCCTTAGGTTAAATATTGGTGTTTGACTTAGAAGAG
Organism: Dicrostonyx torquatus; assembly: GCA_028555095.1. Taxonomy (NCBI): domain Eukaryota; kingdom Metazoa; phylum Chordata; class Mammalia; order Rodentia; family Cricetidae; genus Dicrostonyx; species Dicrostonyx torquatus. The sequence goes on along the minus strand of JAQHUG010000015.1, from coordinate 13,643,344 downwards.
GCAACCATATTAGGAACTGATGGCTTCTTGGATTTCCCCAGCTGCCATTTCCAGGTTTTAAACATCCATTTGGATAAAATGTTCTCTAGATTAGGTTAGTTTTGGCTCTGCTCATTTCTCCTTCTACTATCTTCACAACCCCAGGAGACAGAGTCTCAGCTTCTCAGGCTAGGGTCTCAGTTATTTTCATTGATGTAACCTATCTTACATTGGAGTTTAAGTAGTTTATGAACTGATGCATGAAATATGGACTAAGAACATGCAAAGAGAATAAATGGGGCCCCAATGTTTACTGGTCCTATATGCAAAGTAAAAGCATTAGAAATTAGTGTATATGTAGATACATTTAAATGAAATTCTTACTTACTAGTGACTACTTTCTTTTCCTTTAAATATTTGCTGAAGAAACTTCAAAATGGCTGCAACTTAGTCTTTGCTAGTAACAGGAACAGGTCCTGACTTCCCTGGGCACAGAGTGATGGTGGGCTTGTGAAATCAGTGCAGCTTGGATTTTTGTCCCAATTTGCATTTCTTCCATTGACTCATTTGTTTTCACATGTTGTTAATGAAGCATGTTCTTAAATTTTGCAGTGTGCTTTCTACATTGTATATGACTTTCACATAAATATTTTAATAAGTATATCATATATGGCATTACAAAACTAGCTTATAAAATATCCTTGATTTTCCTTCACCTAGTCATAAAACCATGACTACCCCTTGCTGCTATCGGTGAGCCTCAGGGGAGCAGAGGCTCAAAAGCCTGGCCAGACTTACCATCCTGGGATCAAGTGAGCTTCCCTTTCAATAAAGGCCTATGTGCTTCCCATTCCATTTATTAAATCTAACACCTTACCGTGTATCTTACTGCCATCTCATTTTGCTTCACTCCTATTGTGAAAGGAGATACTTTTTCTTTGTTCCTCCTGCTAACAAATGCTGCCGGTATTAACCAAATTTAATGAAAACAATCAGAACTTTCTCAGGCTTGTTTCTCCCTACTGTGCACTTGAGAAGCTCACTTTCCTGTGGAGAGCATGAGACCTTTGATTGGGAAGAAGAGGAACTCGCCAGTGACATTCCCAATGCCTTCAATCATCTGCCTCTTTCCTTGGGCCTTGCTGATAATAAATCAATTGTGAATTTAGCCATGAATCGGAAGGGCTGGCCGGATTTACTCATGGGTCTTTTTAAAGGAAGACAGGAATAGTTCATCGTCCTGACTCTGACTTGGAAATGTTAGCTTGGTTTCTTGAACAGATGAAGATGTGTGAAGCTATATCTTAATGTTGACCAAGTGATCAAGTATTTCCAAAGGATAGAGGGTTGAGTCACTGGCATCCTCCCGGTACCTTGCAAGTTCTGTCTGAGGTCGGGGTACTGTGATTATAGAGTGTGGACCTTAAACGCTTAGTTCTGTTCAACAGAACACAGAATGAAAGTGCCTTCAGAGACTTTGTACTTGTAGCATGCTCACTCCCTCTCTGCTCCCCTCCCGTACTATCTATCCATCAAAATGCCTGCAGAAGGTATTTTGAAAACTGTCCATGGCTTGGCTGTATGACAAGAAGGGAATTCAAAAAGCTAGGTTGCATGGATATGCCCATTAGCATTTAATTTAAAATGTTAGGGACAGTCAAATTTTAAAGGCTTCTGTAGCATTTGACACTGTGACCCAGTCCGCAAATGCTCTATCCCATTTCGATTTGAAATCCACAGTCTGAAGTGAAATAAGCGTTAAATTTCTTGTTGCTGTGTTTTAAAATACATGTCCTCTGTTGGACAGGCTAGCATGTGAACTACTAAGAAACTTTTGTGTGTGAGAGGGAAAATGGATCTGAGCCCATCTCGCAGAACTTATCTGTTTATTGCTATCAGATGGCAGCAAGATAGTGAGATTCTAACCATGAAATGAGTGCTTTAACACTAGAAAACATGACAAATGGTACTGCAATTACTCAAGAGCATCACGACATGCCTTCTTGATTCTCTTAGTAAATGCTGTATCCTAAATATTGTGGGGCAGTACCGTAGATAAATATGATTATTTCAGTAAATTTACCTCTTGCCCTCTAGGAGCTGACAATCATTTTTTTTGTCTTTGTTTTTCATTTGTTTGTTTGTTTTTAAATATATCAACCAAAGAAGCTTTGTTGACATTTCTTTAATTTCCTAACAACTGTGCTTGTTTTTATCTTAGTTGGTTTTATATGAAACTTCTGTTGTTCCATTTTAAATCACTTTAATTTGTTCAAGTCTACTGAAAGAATTTTGGGTTTTGTGTTATCTACTAAGATTCGAATAAGGTAACTTTAAATAATGTTGTTAAAATGCCATAGCTTTGGTGCTTCTCTAACTGCAACAGGTATTATTTTGTTTGCATTTAAAATATTGGCAATTAAGAACAGACATGGTTGTGGTTGGGGTGTGAAATATTTAACAATGGAGTAGAGTGACTCCCAGGCATGAAATTCACCTCACTCACCAATCATGAGATGTGAAGCAGGGGCTCCTGGCTTCTCTACTTCCTATTGTGGCCTCAAGCTAGAGTAACAGAGTTGCGTCTAGTAGGCAGGTGCAGTATATGATGATGAGTATTTCCAGGGTACGGAAGTAATGTTAACAGCAGAAACTAATGTTCAAGGAGGCGTGCGAAGTAGCCTCTTAGTCCCAGTGGCTCCCACTCCTGCTGCTTTCTGTATTTTATTCCTCCTCCCTGACTTTCCTCTTGAACGTCGTCATGGGATCACTTCAGTAACCCCCTTGTCTTTTAGAAACTGCTGTACTGGACAAACCCAGCTTCTTGCTTTGCTTTTTTGATTGTCCTTCAGTAACCACAGGGGATTGGCTCAAGAACACACACACACGAGAAAGAGAGAGAGAGAGAGAGAGAGAGAGAGAGAGAGAGAGAGAGAGAGAGAGACTGCCAATAGAAATGTCCTCAGATGGGAGATATGGGCTTCAGGAAAGAAAGAGAGGGGAGAGATTATGTAATTATATTATAATCTCAAAAATAAAAGAAAAAATTGGGAGTGGGAATCCCTCATATGCTAGAGTTCCTTATTGAATATGGCATAATATTTGCATAAAGCCTGTGCACATTGTCCCACATACCCCAGTGCAGATGCTGAGCAAATAGTTGATATAGAGTATTGTTTAGACAGCAATGGCATGGAAATCTGTATATGTTTGGTACCTGCACAGTTTTTGTCAAATGTTTCAAAGCCACACTGAATCTGTAGACATGGGTCCAAATGGCTGACAGTTCCAGTCAGTTGATATTGTTAGGACTGTGATCGGGAGATGGGGCATCTTCTCAGTTCTCCAAGCACAGGACACTTCTCAGCTTTCTGCTGCTGGGAGCCCTCTTTCCTACTCTCCTTCACTGGCTTTAACTTGCCTCCAAGTTAAAGGCCCCCTCCCTCTGACTTAGACAGAAGACTTTGTCTTCTGTTTTTTGGTGCAAATGCAAGATCACAGCCTGAATGATGGATAATGTGAGGCGACAGATGGGCAGCGGGCAAGACATGGTCTGGAAAGGGCCCAAGGGTACCATGTTAGGAAACACAAGTAATGAGGACGCTGGGCCAGCCCTCTGAAAGTATGAGGTACCCAGAGTCAGTAAGGGAGGGGATTTTGAAACAACCGGGGCCCAAACAGGAGCCCACAGTGATGAGACTTGTGTAATATCACAGAAGTACCAGTCCAAAATATTTGCCCTAATTTTTCCCATTACAAAACTGTCAATGGAAGGTATTTCAGATGAATGGAAGACAGAGAGAAGCAGAGTGCTGTAGTCAAGGTGCGATGAGAAAATAAGGAGGTAGAGTAATTCCCATGGACACTGTATCATTGAAATTTCATCCCTGAGTCAGAGCTCATCAGACAAAGTTATTGTCTATTCTACCTATGGCAAGAGCTCCTATGGTTTGTGGGGCATACATAATTCAATCCCTATCCTCTTACTTATGTCAAGAGATCGTACAGTTTGTGGGGGCATACATAACTCAGTCCTGTGATAGGAACATTTTTCCTTTGTTTATAAATAGTTTTTGACTTTGAGAAGGGTAAAGGAGTTTAGAAAGATAAAAAGGAAAGTAAAAATATAATTTATCTTAGAAAAAAGAATAGTTAAAAAAAGAAAATCCAGATCGACGGAGGGACTTTTCTTTAAAAAAAAAAAGATGTAAAGGCATTAAGTAAACTTGTTAGTAAGGTGAGATGTAGGAAAGAGAGATTTCCATTTGGTTGGGAAAATCTCCGAGCAATCCCCCAGCACCAGGAATGAGAATCCTGGGTACTGACAACAGATGTAAAGTCCTGATGGGCAGGAAGGACTGGGACAGAGAAGAAGAAAGAGATGCTCTAGCGCTGAGCCCAAAGGGAAATGATGGGTGTGGCTTCTGGGTACCAGTGGAGGGAGATGATAGCTATGGGTCTGGACCCATAGAGATGATAGGTGTACCAGTGGTGAGGACCAGAACCTAGGAGTTTCCTTATTGATAGATTCAAATGAGATTTTGATGAGAACTTTTGTTGAGATTGTGCCTTATCCAATCCTGGGTGGAGGGCCTGAGGATTAGGGCCCTGGGAAACATGCTGGGAGAAAAACTGGGAACTGACAGGTTTTTTGTTGTTGTTGTTTTGTTTTGTTTTAATGAAGTTTTCAAAACCTATATCAAATTGGAAAGCTTTTCATTCTGTCCTGGTAGTGTGAACAGAGAACTGGAAAAGGCATGTCTTTACATTTACTGGTGATAAAAGGTTCCCAGGCTAGGACTAGCTCAGGGGCTCCATCAGAAAGGAGTTTAGCAGCCAGCACCTCAGTTGGTCGAGCAGGGGCAGGCTTGTTGCCCTGGGTTCCAGGAGGCACTTGTCACACAGGGAGCGACATAAGCTGGGGCCTCATAACTTGTGCTTCAGCTTAAAGGTTCCCAGTCAGCTGGAGCAGCCAACAAGAATTAAATCTGTGTTGTCTTAGAATCTAGGACCCAGGTGGCCCCAATCACTATGTTTTCTTCTCTTCTGTTCAAACCTTAAACTCCAGTCATCTGAAAGAAATGAAACCAAGCCTTGCTGGTGAACTGAGATGGAAGCCAAACAGAAATGAGTTACCCACAATGCTTTAAAAAAAAAAAAAACCTAAGTGGTTTAAAGGAAGGAACATTCCGATCTCCTACACCCTGAAAACCAGTGAACGCTTTTCTCCCCTCCTCACGTAGTAGAGTCCTGAAGAGTATATTGTTTATCTTTATATTGCTGTCCAAAAAATGAAGCTCCAGAGCTCCAGTGGTTCCCTGGTCAGAGAGCTAATATTTGACAGGATTTGAATTGTTTCTGGTTTTAAAAATGAGGTTTTCTCTCTAAACAAGTGGTCCTCAATCTGTGGGTCACAGCCCCAGTGGGGGTCCCATATCTTATACATCAGATATTTACATTATGATTCATAACAGTAGCAGAATTACAGTTATGAAGTAGTAAGGAAATAAGTTTACGGTTGGAGGTCACCACAACATGAATGCAACATGAACTGTATTATAAGGCCGCAACGCTGGGAAGGCTGAGAACCACTGACTATACAGCCATCTGTTGTTTATCGTTTTTAGAGGTCTGAGAAACACATGCTAAATTGTTCTTTTTTTATTAGCTAATCAATTAATCATTTTCCCCAGTCCAATGGCAGTTTCCTCTTCCTTCCTCCTCTCTTTCCAGCCCTCTCCCATCCACTCCCTCTCTTCCCTTCAAAAAAGTGCAGGCCCTTCATGTATATCAGCCAGCCATGAGATATCAAGTGGAAGCAAGACTAGGGCACCTCCTCTCTTATTAAGCTAAATAAGGCAACCCAGCAGCAGGGAAGGGTTTCAAGAGCAGGCAACAGAGCCAGAGACAGCCCCTACTCCCTCTGCTGGGAGTTCCACAAGAAGACCAAGTCACACAACTGCAACACATGTGCAGAGGGCCCAGGTCAGTCCCATGCAAGTTCTCTGGTTGGTGGCTCAGTCTCTGTGAGCCCCCATGAGCCCAGGTCAGTTGACTCTGTATCTCCCAGACCCCATGGTGTCCTTGACCTCTCTGACTCCCATAATCCTTCCTCGCCCTCTTTCATGGGATTTTCTGAGGTCTGCACACCCTTAAATTATAAATAGAACTTCTCCATGACACTTCCCTAAAAGTAAATGATACAGAGAAAAATGACTATGCCCTGAAATGCTGATATATGTTATTGTTCACTGCCTAAAATGAATCTTTTAAGTTGAAAATTCCACAGATTTTCCTTCACAGAAAGAGCAGCTTTTGGTTTGGTGATTTCTTGTGTCTCTACTGCAGAGAGACAGAACTAGTGAAGGAAGGTGATGAGGCTGCTCTAAAAACATGAGAGATGTAAGATGCTTCGAGCTACATCATAGCGAGTGGCTGAAGAGAGGACAGTTAAAGATCCAGTAAGAACCCAGCAAAGCCAGAGACTGCTGCATGGAGGTTGTGACTTGAGACTGCAACCCTGCTCACAATGTGCAGATTCTCTGGAGGTGAGATTGTGACTTTCAACAGATTGAGCAATGGAAGTTACAGTGAATTTTTAATGAGATTCTAAATGGCAGGTTTCTCTACTTGACATAGCATTTTGGTAGATTTTACTTATTCAGAACACATGGTAGGCAGTTCACCTATTTCTAGGTTGTAAATTTGTTCTGAGTCATGCTAGATGATAGAAGCATCATTAGTAATCTTTTATCAATACTTTGTAAGTCTGAGACTGTCCTTCTTACAGGTTTTAGTGCATTAGTTACACAACCATTTGTGTGAGCTTCTTGCGTGGGACAGAATTCATAGGGATCCTCACTTTAATTTAGTCATGGTTAAATGTGTTATTCAACATGCCAATATAGTATAAAGATACCTGGTTATACTCTTTATACAGCATTAGAAGCATCATAAAATATAGACATTTTGTGGCTTATAAAATAGAAAATAGAAATGTGTTGTTCTTGTTGGGTATGGAGACTCATGCCTGTAATCCCAACATTTGCACAGAGGAGGATGATCTGGGAGGGTTGCTATGAGCTCAAGGCCAACCTCAGCTACATAGTATGTTCTAGTTTACATAGTATGTCCTCGTTTAGCTTGGGCTAGAAAATGAAATCCTGTCTCGAAATAAATAAAATGAATTTATTTGTATCTATTCCAATTGTGCCACTTTTCTCAGGGGATAATAGGGTGTTTAGTTCTATGAAAATGATTAATACAAGCTCATACTTGATGTCACCATTTTTGGAGTAATTAAACTATGAGTGTGAAATTGGAATACATTTAAATAAGAGGAAATTGAAACTATTAAAAAAGAAAAAAGACCAAGTGAAGTATCCAATTATTCTACTTTTTTTTTAAAGAACTATGGGGCCTGGGGAGATAGCTCAGTGTGTAAAATGCTTGGGAGAACCTGATTTCTCAGAATCCAAAGAAAAGCAAGCCAGGCCTCCGGGCAGGTACTTGACATCCCAGTGTTGGGGAGGTGAAGATGGGCAGAGCCTTGGTGTTGCTGGCCAGACTCTTGCCTATTTGGTGTGCTTCAGGCCATTGAGAGAACCTGATTTAAAAAAAAAAAATCTCCAGGCAGTAGTGGCGCACACCTTCAATTCCAGGACTCAGCACTTGGGAGGCAGAGACAGGTGGATCTCTGTGAGGCCAGTCTGATCTACAGAGCCAGTTCCAGGACAGCCAGATCGGTTACACAGAAAAACCCTGTCTTGAAAAACCAAAGTAAACAAACAAATAACAATAAAGCAGGTTTTCCCTGAGGAATGACACACTCGCTTCCACACACTTGCGCAAGCGTACCTTCACATACAAGCATACATGTAACATGCATATACATAGCCATACAAAGGAAAACAAATGATGCTACAGGAAATTGCATTCAGAATGCAAAATGCATTCAATATTTCAATGTCTTTCACATGGAAATGGTAAGAAATTATGACACAGTGACTCTGGAGTTGTAGAAAATGTCCCCTTCTGAGCTGTTTTTGTGCCCTGAGTGTTAGTCTTCTCAGCCTCTGAGGGAGATCAGGATCTTCATTTTGCTTATGGGAGCCTGAGACTGGCTGTGGTACATGGCTCCCAAAGATAGAATCTTTTTCCTGATCTTGCTCCTCCTCCCCAGGCTGATGTGACAGTGGCACTGTGAGCATGCAAGACAGTGTCAGAAAACTCAAGCGACTTTCCCTCAATCCTCAATTTGCAAGTAGAATTGTCCATCTTTGGAGCATGGAGAGGGTCCAGCTCTTTGTCTTTTGCTGTCAGTTGTGCCATAGCACTATGTTAGGAACCACAGGCCTCTCCTCCTAGGATTTAAGCATAGGACTGTCTACTCATCAAAGATGTATTTCTTGGTTTTGGAAAATAAAAACAGAGCCTGTGAAATGACTCAGTTGGTAAAGGTTCCTGAGCACGCATAATGTCTGAAGTGTGCTCCCTTAGCCCTCACATGGTGGAAGGAGAGAACCTACTCCAGCCAATTGACCTCGGTCCTCCGTGTGCATGCCCTCGCACAGTGCATGTCTTCCAATCAACCAATAAGTAAATGCAATAAGAGAAAGAAGAAACATAGCATCAGACTAGGACCTATCCTAACCAAAGCACAAGAAGAGCTTTTCTAACCCACTGCTTTGTAGGGGCTGTCAGGATCGAGCCATTGTTGCCCTGCACACTGTGTGAGTGTTTAGCATTTCTTGGTAGCAGAGACAAGGGCTGTTTGGCAGTCACTTGTCATCCTCTCTGGTATGCATTCATCCATTTGACACAAGTTTTGTAGAGAGCTGTACAGGGAAGCATAAGAAAAATGCTTTCCTCTTGTCGTGATGATAGAATGTGCTTCTCACTCGTGGTCGCCTGGTAGTAACTTCTCATTTCTCCTGGCAGCTTTTAAAGACTTATTTGACTTTGGGGAACCTGCAGTATATCTTTAAGGGACAGTTCAAAAGTATAAGGCAAGGTTGCTCATTTTCAATTTTGGCTGAGAAGTCTTAACTTTGACTATGACACTTCAAAGTTAGAGAAAACTTGGTTTTAAAAAATGGATACTGATATGAGATGGCATATTTAATGACAGCTGTATCTATGGAAAGCTGTTAAGATGCAGATTATCCCTCCTGGGGTGGGGGAGAGAGATCAAACTGCCAATCTATAAAATACACTCGATAGAAGAAGGCATGGAATCTATCTTTGCAAGTGCTTTGATTGCAGGGGACAGTGCAGCAGCATGTGGCATCATAACCCAGAGCAGACAAATCAGCTTGATGACTTTCAAAGGCAGCAAAACTGCTGCAGGCAAGGGTACTCCAGAGCAGGAGAAATTAAAACATATAGAGACTGTTATTAATTTCATATCTATTTTTGTATAGTCAAATCTGTATGCAAATCCTTAGCATCTCATTTTAGCAGATTAATCTGAAGTGAAGAGTGCTGTGTGAAGGGAATGTAATAGCGAAGCTCTCCGGAATAAATGTGGGCTGGAAACTTGGATGCTTTCTGTAAAATTTATTTTTTGTACTGCGGAAGAAATGAATTTGTTTATATGCTCATTTGTAAATTACTTCAAAATGAAAAGCAATAGAGGCAGTTCCCCAGTCTCCCTCTGCAATCCTGACTTGGCAAAAGTTGCAGCACTAGTTCGTCAGGCACCTCCTGCGTCTTCACATTCTGGAGGCAGTCATGCACATAACTAGCTGGAACTTCCATCTTTATTCCCAACTAGTGATCCAATATCTCATTCTGAACAGCATCATGTGAGTGAAAACTTTTGTGTAATGCTGAGGAATCTAATTATTGAGTGAAGATTAATAAAAATCACATTATGGATGCATCTGTGTAAGTGACTAAATAACGATTCTGTCTCGAAAAAACAAAAATAAAATAAAATAAAATAAATAACGATTCTGAACAGTAATTCTGAAGAGCATGGTGATCAGTTGTATACCCCATGTAGCTGAAGGGGTGAGGTGGCCACATTGTAATTCACTGAGTTAGTCTATGATGGGCAGATTCATATATACATAGTGCTACAAGGACTTTCAATATTGCCATACAGTGCATAGTTTATTGTGGTGGGTCTTACTTCTGATCCATATTTCTAAAACAAGTAGAGATGCTTTCAGAGTTTCATAGTAAGAACTGGGAGCATGGTTACTTGCTTGATTTCAGTTAGAGATGTGATCAGAGGTGACCTGAACATTAATCTGGTAGTTATGACCCCAATCACAAGCACTGGCAATCATTCTGACCTTGAACACATGTGTGGTCTCAATAGATTCATTTATTCTTATGTGGTTATGTCAAAAAAGAATTCTTCCACATTCTGTTTTAATCAGATAGGAAACAAAGATCAGGAGTAAAAGGAAATGCAGCTCTCTGTTTGTTTTGGTGTATGACTTGACTCTATGTTGGGATCGCAACATCATGTTTCTTAAATGTCGTTTCTTTTGATTTGACTCTATTTAGAAATGAGACCTTCAGTAAGTCCAGAGAAAGCTTTATTAAAGAACAGGAATCTCCTCCCTCTCTGTTCTCTGTAGGTGAAGCTTTTGTTGATTGTAAAAGTGGTGCCTTACTTTCTATAATTCATATGTACTTTAAAAGGTGATTGAATCTAGCACCTTAGACCAAATGAATATGGTATGTACTCACTCATAAGTGTATACTAGCTATAAACAAAGGACATTGAGGCTATAGTTCATGGTCCTTGAGAAGCTAAGTAATAAGGTGAACCCAAAGAAAAATATATATAGACCCACCTGGAAATTGGAAACAGACAAGATCGCCTGACAAAATTGGGAGCATGGGGGTGGGAGTAGAAGGAAGGAGAGAAGGGGAAGAAGGGGAGGGTTAAGGAGAACCTGAGGGAATGGGATAGTCAAAATGGATGGAGGACAGATATGAGAGCAAAGAAAGATATCTTGATTGAGAGAGACATTATTGGGTTAGCAAGAAACCTGGCTCTTGAAAAATTTCCAGGAATTCACAAGGATGACCCCAGTTAAGACCCTATGCAAAGAGGAGAGGGTGCTCAAACTGGCCTTGCCCTGTATCCAGACTGATGATTATCTTAAATATCACCATAGAAACTTCATTCAACAATAGATGGAAACAGAGGCAGAGACCCACATCGGAGCCCTGAGCTGAGCTCCCAAGGACCAGTTGAAGAGGAGAAGGAATGAGAATATGAGCAAAGAGGTCAAGACCATGAAGGGTTCATCCACTGAAACAGTTTGCCTGAGCTAATGGGAGCTTACCAACTCCAGCTGGACTGGGAAGGAACAAGCATAGGACCAAACTAGTCCCTCTGAATGTGGTTGACAGTTGTATGGCAGGGGCAAACTGAGGGGCCACTGGCAGTGGCACTGAGATTTATCTTTACTGCATGTACTGGCTTTTTGGGATCCTATTCTCTTTGGATGTATACCTTGCTCAGCCTAGATGTAGTAGGGAGGGCCTTGGACCTTCCACAGAGCAAAGTGCCTCCCACTCTCTTAGGATTAGAGGGGGGTGGGGTGGGAGGGTGTGTGGAGGGAATGGGAGGAAGGAAGGAAATTTGGATTGTTATTTTTTTAAATCTCATAAAAATGTGATTGAAGGCTACAGAATTAAAAAAATAAAAATAAACTCTCCAGTTAACAGTAGCCATCATTAATTACATGGAGGATTCAGTTTTTTTCTATTAGGGCTTGGGGAAATTATTGACCTGGACCAGTGACCATCTTTTATGTATCTAGTAGTATTGGCATTAATTGACTATTCTAAATCATTTAGAGTTATTAATAATCATCTGGATTCTGGTTCATTTAATTCTTGGGGATGGAGCTGATGGTAGAGACCTACTCAGAGCATTTAAACTAACAGAACAAAGAAACAAATAGCTGGGTGACATAGACAATCAAAGACAGAGGTGAGGGTTTGAAAACACGGTTTTCTTCAGCAGCAGAGTGAGCAAAGAAGGACTTTGGAGCAAAGGAAGGCTGCTCATGGATGCAGCAAGCACATGCATTTGTTCCTCAGTGCACACCCTTTCCCCTGTAATGTAGCTGGTACCTAACAAAACCAAACTCCTTTCCTCTACTAAAAACTGTGGACAAGAACATCATTTTCCTCAAGGATATTTCAAAGAGATCTAAGTCATTAAAAAAGATCTTCTTGCTTCCTAAAAGTGGCAAGTGTCTTAAAATAATTGATATTTCAAAGAGACAGAGAAAGTCATTACAACTATACCTAATCTAAAGTAAGTGACTTTTGAAAAGCAAAGTCAGGTCCTAGCATCAGAAAGCAGCCTAAGTTAAGAGAATGCTAAATCCTTGTGGTCAGTCTTACAGCTCTCTGTGTCTTCCACATTAGAAAAACCCTATGGGAACATCTTCTCCTGCTGGTCCAATTGTGAATTTATATCTAAGAACTGGGACTTTCTGATTCATTTTAAGAATACCCTTTTCCACTAGTATCTGAAACTACTTATGGGTGATATTTATAAAGATAGGTTTGGAGTCCTCATATTCCCATTATCACATGGCTTTAAAATACATCACTTTTTTATTTATGTGCTGTTCCTTAGAAATTTTCCACCTAATAGTAAAAATTAAACTAAAATTAAAAATGTCTTGATTTTACGGGGCTCATTGTACAGCATAAACGTGAAAAGAAGCCTGTATGCTGGGACAACTTGTCGAACAATACCTGAATAGGGGAGTGAGGATTACGAAAGAAACAGACAAAAGACAGAAGATAGAATCAGGAGGGCTCTCAGTGAATACTGCAGCAGCCTCAAATTTATTTCTCACACCCTTTTTATACCCAAAGCAAAAAGGGGAGGGCAAAAGACTTCCTTACCACGGCTCAAGGAATGAACAAGTGTAATCACCTCCTTAATTCTCAAAGCACCTAGTAACCAAGCCTTTTGCCAAATATCCTATTAATTGCCGTTATGGAGCAAGAACAAGCTTGAACTCTCTGACCTTATGTCAAGATGGAATAGAGTCACTGTAGGCTCCCACACATGTAAGAGCTGAGGATCTCCCTTTTCAAGTGTGTGGGATTAGATGTGTTGGGACATTCAGATTTCCCGATTTTTGCTTAGTTGTGTACCTATGATCAGATGTCTTAGGGATGGCAACCATTTCTAAATATAAAAATTCATGTAACCTTATATACAGAATCTAAAGATAATTTCATACAAATTTCTAGTGTTCTTGCTGTGGATCTTCCTGGAGGTGGGACGTGAGGTTTCCCACTGTGCCATCATGTCTGCATTCAAAAAGTTTGGAGACTTTTAGGCTTTAGAATTTTAGACTAAGTATCCTCAACCTATGTAGGGACAGGAAGGAAAAAAAACAGTTAAAGTATTGACTTTCGTGGTTTCTAGTTAAGCAGATAGTCTGGTCTCTTAAATACGAACACTGTGAAAAAGGAGATTTTTACAAAGTTGACTGAGTCATTGCACTGGGGAAGTTTAAAGTGTGCTGTCCCATTTGGTAGCCATTAGCCACTAGCTCCTCTTGTCCTGTTCAGTGTTTGGAAAGTGGCTACTGCACTGTATCAGACTCACCCTGGATTTTTGCTGTGGTACAATGGTTTTACTCTTTAAAGATTTGTTTCTTGTACTTGCTTAATAAAATGCTGCTTGGCCAGTAGCCAGGCAGGAAGTATAGGTAGGATAAGGAGAACAAGGGAATTCTGGGAAGAGGAAAGCTTAGTCTGCAGTCATCACCCAGACACAAAGGAAGAAAGATGAGAATGCCTCACTAAAACAGGTACCAAGCCACGTGGCTAACACAGACAAGAATAATGAGTTAATGTAAGATGTAAGAATTAGTTAATAATAAGGCTGAGCTAATAGGCCAACCAGTTTATAATTAATGTAGACCTTTGTGTGTTTCCATGGGACTGAAAGGCTGTAAGACCAGGTGGGACAGAAGGCTCAGTCAACAAATATTGAAGATTCTGTATGGAAAAAAAAAGCCCTCAGTAAACTTTATATGGATTGCATATTGAGATAATACTTTTAGCAAATTGAAAATGTTTTATTAAATATAATCTCTGTGTTTATTTTTAAATGTGGCACTTTTATTGATATTATTATTTTCTACTACATAGTACTGGGCCTAAATATCTTTATATAGATAATGGCTTTTGCTTTATGTGATCCTTCCAAAGAAATAGAAAGCTATCACCTTGCTAATGCACAGAGCTTAGAACTCTAACGTTGCCAACTTGTCTAAGGACAGGGGATGTCTATGTAACTCTGCTCCTAAAATAAATTAGATAGAGAGAAATGTAAGCTGTGTGTGCTGTATTCACCCCACATCTCTGCCCCTTTGTCTGGCCATGCTGAGCACCTTGCTGTACTTGGGGACTACTCATCGCTCGCTCTCGGGCAGACTGGTACTGAAATGGCTCTGGAAGAGGAATCTGCTTCTTCCACAATATGTTTCTTTCTTTTATTTACTCATCTCTCACACAATATGTCCCAACTGCAGTGTCCCTTCCCTAGACTTCTCCCAGTCCTCTCTCCGATTCTCTACCCTCCTCCAGATCCACTCCTCTGTTTCCCTTCAGAAGAGAGCAGGCCTCCCAGGGATATCAACCAAACACAGCACAGCCTAACACATTACAGTAAGATTTGGCACAAGCCCTCAAACAAGGCTGAATGAGGCAACCCATTAGGAGGAAAAGGATTTCCAAAACAGGCAAAAGAGTCAGAGACACTCCCCCCCTTCCACTGAGCTCCACAAGAACACCCAGCTACACCAGCATAGCGTATATGCCAAGGACCTGATGCAGACCCATGCAGGCTCATGCCAATCTGGTCATGAGATGATTCTGTGGGCTGTGTTCTTGTAGTGCCTTCAGCAACTCTGGCTCCTACAGTCCTTCTTCCTCCCTCTTTAGCAGGGCTTCCCAAGCTGACCGCCTAATGTTTAGCTGTGGGTCTCTGCATCTGTTCCTATCTATAGCTGGATGATGCCTCTCTGACGACTGGATTAGGCTCTGGTCTATGAGTGTAGCAGGATATCATTAGGAATCATTGACTTTTTTTCCCCATTTGGCTAGTTGTGTTTATTCTATCCTGCGATTTGGCTAACCAGCCCCTGGTTTCTGGCCATCCCAGCAGTGTTGGGCATGGGCTCCATCTTGTGGTAAAGGGCCTCAGGTTAGACCAGTCATTGGTTGGCCACTCCCACAAGCTCTGTACCACCATTACCCCAACACATCTTGCAGGCAGGACAGCTTGTGGGTGGAAGGTTTTAGGGCTGAGTTGATGTCACAGTCGCACCACTGAAAGTCTTGCCTGGTTACAGAAGATGGCTGTTTCAGGCTCTGTATTCCCCATTACTAAGATTCCTCACTAGGGTCACCCTCATAGATTCCAGGGAGTTTCCACTGCACTAGGTTTCCACGTTGGTCCCCCATGCACCCCAATTCCAGTCATCTCTCCCCACACTCTCTCCTCCCATCCTCTGCCCCTACAATAAATTTCTTAATTATGTCATGGGTTCTCTTTGATAGCATACAAAGATACTCAACAGTAGCTAATTGTCCTTTATTTGTAGCTCATGCTTATTTTGGGAGGGTCTAACATGTGCTACTCCATTACAGGTGGAGTAACTAACACGGCACAGTATCAAAACAGACTGATGGTGTATGAACCCAACCAGGTAAGAACTTGATAAGAAGTCATTACCTTAAGATGCATTTATGAAAGATTTCCGCAGGAGATGTTCATTAGAATGCCACACAAGTGCACCTTAAGCTACATGGGGAGAAGAACGAATCTAGGGGAACACCTTTGGTCCCTCATTATCACTGCAAAAGTTCAGCTGCTGTAACTTCATGCTATATGTAATGACACAGAGCTTTGCATTCTGTAGAGAGGACTTTGACTGTAGCTATGTCCTTCTGGAAGGGATGGCATTTGTGGCAGGAAACATCACGATGACCTTGTTATTCTCAAATCAAATAATGTCATTTGACTTTACCTACTGTGTTCTAGAATACGATCTAGGACAAAGACAAACTGGAAGTAACTGAAGGAGTCTGAGAATGGTGTGCCTCTAACAGATCGGCCCTTTTTATGCAGTTTTGGTGCACACTTAATTCCCCTTTTCCCCTAAAATGAGACATGTTTTTATTCTTTTTTTCCTTCTAAAAAAATTTTCAAACAGGCAAAATCTAATGAGTTTTGCCATTTCCATGACTTAGATATCTAAATATTTTTTTATTGTGACAGTATTCCAAAATGGCGTGATGTGGAGGTTTAATATCCATCAGCTAGCAATATCTGGATATGAAACAACAGGTTGACTTTGGCAGGCTGCCTCTGGTTAGGTACCACAAGCTTATGCACAGCGTTCCTGGTATTTCTGCAGCATTTTTAACAATGACTTTACTGAGGCGGGCATTTTTCTTTTTACAAGTGTCTCTCCTGATATTATTAAAAGCTGTAGATTGCAGAGACTGCACGTCTGTGGGTCAGCCATCTCACGAGGGAGCATTAATTACAGAAGCCTGAGTTTGGTGCACACATGGTTAAGGAAGAAGACAGCATTAACACTGCTTAAATGAGTTCTGTTTCATGTTTGTACACACATGCTCTTTTTTAAAAATTCTGCTGGCATATTGTTTACGGTGGGTACTGGCAAACATCACATCTGCTTGCATCTTGCTCAGAATCTCAATAACTCTATCATTCAGCCCTGGTGCTTATTTCTCTTCTAGGCCTTTGTGGAGAGTCGATAATGCCTGCCATCTGCCACAGAGCACATCGCTACCTGCCAACAGGCAGGCTGGGGTGACCTCTGGTTCCCCACCACTGATTAGTATTCACACGCTAGCTTATTAGGAATGACCCCACCAGGCCTCTCCTCTTCTTTGCCTTTGCAGCGGGTGGCGGCTCACCTGGCAGGCACTGCAGTGAAGGAAGCTAAAGATATAATCAGGGGATGTAGGCAGGCTTTGCAAACCAGATGGCATCTACAGTCTTGTGGCAGGGGACTGGACTGCTAATGCAAACACTGATTCCTAATACTGTAATAGGTTATCATAGAGAGAGCACCCAAGATAAGCATCGTCAGAAATTTAAAATTCACTCAAGCATAATGCATTAAAGATATTTCTTAGCAAAATGCCTGAAATCTAGCTTTGACTATTTATTAAAGACCATATTTGATTGCAGAGATTCTGTGGTCAGAGAGACCAAACAGGATAAGCTTCTCAAACTAAACAATGTCTTTTTTTCCCAGCAGTTTACTCTGAGAAATTAGAAATGAGCAAATATGTCTATAGCAAACAAATGCCACTATATGTGTACCTGTAGTGAATAGTGTGTACCTATAGTATCTAGATGCAATGGTGTGTGTGCCTATAAGGGATACACACCACAATGTGTGTGCCTGCAGTAAATACATGCCCCAGTGTGTGTGCCTGTCGTGAATATATGACACATTGTTTGTGCCGATAATGATAAGTGCCTATAGTATATATGCCAATGTTTATACACGCATGTTTGTGTTGTAGTCTGCCTTTTTCTTTGCAGCTTTGTGAACTGGTGAAATTCTGTGCATGCAAAACATCATATGAGTTTTCTGGTTCCAATCCAATTTTGTCTTGGCAAAAGGAAATAAGGTTCTTCCTATATGCTCAATGTCTATGAGGAAGGAAGTGGTTGGGTTTGTTTATTAATCTATCACTCAGTTTACTTGTCTGTCAATTGGTTAATTGCAATTTAAATTTAAAGTCACAGTTGATTCTCAGATAATTTTAAAATTGCTATTGCATTTTAAATCGGAATCTTAGGTTAAGAGGGGCTGAACTTAGCATTCTTATTATTGAGGGTGATCTATAGCCAAATATTAAAGATTTTTTTCTGTTCCTTAACATTGTCATATAAAGCTTGGCCTTCTACCAATATAGATAAATATGTCTAGACCTAGCTATCCTATTTGACGTAGAACATACATCAGAGTGTTAAAGTGTAAGAGGAGTCACATACAAAGGAAACATTATTACTGAAACAAATTTTAGCTTGTCCTCTGATCTCAGGTTAATTTTAGAGAGAATGGGAAAATTTCCTTCACCCTAACTTATCTGGGATCTTGGTTACTCAACGTGTGTATACCCTTGCCCCTTTTTATCGAGACATGCTCTCACTATGTAGCTTTGTCTGGCATGAAATTCAGTATGTAGATCAGGTTGGCTTTGAATTCAACAGAGATCTGCCTGCCTCTGCCTCCTGAGTGCTGGAATTAAAGGCGTGCACCACACAGTTTCTTAAACTCTGGATTTTTAAAACAGTGAGCATGTGCTAGTCATTTATTACATGTTTGCTTTCTTCTGTTTTGTTTCAGAATAAGTGGATAAGCCGTAGCCCCATGCTCCAGAGAAGGGTCTACCACTCCATGGCCGCTGTCCAGAGGAAACTCTATGTTCTTGGAGGCAATGACTTAGACTACAATAATGACCGGATTCTCGTGCGCCATATAGATTCTTACAACATTGACACTGACCAGTGGACACGCTGTAATTTCAACTTGTTGACTGGCAAGTATTTTTGGTTAAGCAATTTAGAAACAAGCATAGGGACTGGAGAGATAATCATCATTAAGAGTAATAGTTATTCTTATTTAGGTCCCAGGTTTGATACCCAGCACCCTGGTAGCAGCTCACAACTGTCTGTAATTCCAGTCCCAGGCGATCTTAAGCCCTTTTGTGGCCTCCAAAGGGTACCAGGAACACATGTAATATGTCTACTATATACACACAGACAAAACACACATAAAAATAAAATAAAATAATTTTAAATGTCTAAAAATAAAAACCAAAACAAGTAATAGAATAGAGATTCAAACCATCCCCAAACTTGTTTCTTGGATATCTAGAGTACATCTCTAAATATTATGTGAACAGTAAGTCATACAGATTGTTTTCTTTACCCAGGAAGACATGCATGATTTATAGCTAGAGTATAGGCTCTTTCAGGTGGCTGGGAATCTAGTTTCTATTTTGCCTTTGTGTACCTTCTCACATGACCAAGAGAAGCATATCAATTCACTTTTCATCAACTAATACTCATGTCAGACTTTGATACAAGTAGGAGGTAAAAGGTACCAAGAGTTAATAACTATTTTCCCCTTTTTTAAAAGTCAGGGTCTCATGAACATCAGAATGGCTTCAAAGAACTTCTGTTCCCCTCTCTCCAACCTCCCTTTGACTGGGGCTACAGTTGTCTCCTAACGTGTCCAACTGTATATAGTGCTGGGATTTGAACCCAAGGTTTCCTGCATGCTCGGCAAAGACTCTACCAGCTGAGCCACATCCCCAGCCCCAAGAAGTTCCACTTCTCAATGCCTAGTCCTCTTTCATCTCCTGGGAGTTCAGGAAATGGTGGTCTTCATTATTTGTCATGGCTGTATAGTGTGTCTGTGTGTAGCCCAGAGATCAGACTTGAGAGCCACTGTGTGTATTAGAGCCTTTTCGGCCACACATCCACACCTGTGCATCTCTGCACAGCAATCAGAGATGTGGATTCCTCACAGAAAGGGATGGGGTGAATCGGTAAGAATGCACTTACCCCAATGTCCTAGATGGGGCTTTGTCTTTCTTATCAGCTCCTATGGTCCTATGGTGGCATGGCTGCGCGACGTCAGGAAAATCACAGTCTGTAACTGGTGGGTTATCCTAGCTCTTGAAGACATTTAAGATGCAAGGCGGGCATCCAGTCACTCACAGATGCTGCTGGGAGGCCACACAGGAAGCACAACCAGGAATTTTGGCTGCTTTGTATCAAGCTCCACTTTGCGAAATGATTTGTAGGTCTGTTGCAAGTTCTGATCTCTCAGGCAGAGTGGCATCTTAGATCCTAGATCGCTGGATCTGTGATTCTGCCTCCAACTTATTTATTACTCCAGTCAATCCCATGCCAGCTCATCAATAAAAAGAGACTTTCACTCTCTGCTTGCTTGCAGGGGAGAGTGTGTGCTAGTGACTTATTCTGTCTCCTTTTTTGAAATGGGAGGAGAATCCTTTCATCATTTTGGCGTGCCAGTATCTAGGGATTGTGTAGACTGGTCTCAGCTTGGGAACTTTAATATAATCTTAAAACTGTTGACTATGTAAAGGAAAAAGGGTCGCAATTTTATCTGTTTTGTCTGCCATTTGTCTTCATTTGAGGTGTGGGGTGCGGGCATGCCTCTGTTGTGCCTTAAGCACTCATCTGTATTTGTTGGCACAAGTGCTATGTGGAGGACAATGGATGTTTTACATATCTCAAACATCCCCGATTTCCACCACCACAGACTAATGGCATACAGAATAATATGAAATTATTGATCCTACATAGCTTGCTGCTACTATCTGCAGTGCTCCATTTAGTAAGGTGTTCGTAATAGATATTTTGGCCTGGTCCTAAGTAGACAGAGGACACTCTTTGAGAAGTAGTGGCTAATTCATTTTAGTTCTGGAGACAGTGATTAATTGTTGCAAAATTCCTGTGGAGTATACAAATATGCCACAGGGGGAAAATGTATCCCTCAGTGGCAAAAGGGTTAATTAAAACATGTAAGAAATGGAATTTTTTTCTTTTATTCAATTCTCTTTACTTTAGGCCAGAATGAATCTGGAGTTGCTGTCCATAATGGGAGAATATATTTAGTTGGTGGATATTCAATTTGGACAAATGAGCCTCTGGCTTGTATCCAGGTGAGTGGTTGGAGAGCCTTTTGAAGTTTGTACAAGTGGTTCATGAGGTTATGTTTTGCAATTCAGCTGCAGAAGGAGAGATTTAATGTGCAGAACGAGGCTCAAGGTCCCTTCCTCTGTGTCGCTGCTGCAGCCTGTATCTTATGTTCTGGAAATGATGCCTGCCAAATGACTGAGACCTTTTAAAAAATTAAGATGGGGACAAACTTTAAAATAGCTATAAAATACACCAGAAATGGAGAACTTTGGAGAGCTTATCCCCTTTCTTTAATACTTAAAACAGAAAAGAAACTTTGGCAATGGTCACTCTGTACTCCATTTTTAAGATACCCCATTGTCATGCATTTTGTACGTTCCTTCATTTTCATAATTGTCACCTGCAGAGATGTTCTTCCTTCCTGGCAGAGGTTCCTAGGAGTAGTGGCTTATGGGTAGTCTGCTAGGACAGCTTCTGCCCCAAAGAATAGCCCTAGCATTTCACAAGTGAACCAGGCAAACTTGCCCGGGCAGGATACCAGCTGGGTCTCTCCGAGCAGAAACACATACTTTGTTGATATACATAGCTCCAAGTGCTCTTTGTAATTCTTATCCACAAGTACTCTAGCAAAAGCTTGACATGCCTTAGCCCTGACTTATCTAACATATCTTTGCAACAGCTCATATTTTTAACCTAATCTTTGCGAGAAGGCTTTTGAAAACTGCTTTTAATGATGATTCTAGCATCATCGTCATCATTATTATTGCTACTAGTATTATTTTGAGACAGTATACAGCCTCACTATACAGCCCTGGCATGCTTAAAATGCATTATGTCGAGCACGGTGGCCTCAAGCTCTAAAGATCTTCCTGTCTGCCACCAGAGTGCTGCGATTAAAGGTATGCACCGCCACACATGGCAATTCCAACAGTTTCTTTTTCAGTCATACCTCATCAGGAATATTCCCATGTATCTCATAAGGTTACGGTATGTGTGTTAAGGAACTGCCCCATGTTGTCTGCTGATGTCTGCCTGCTGTATTATGTTAGTTATGGTCCTCCTTTAATTTTCATGCCATCATTCATCTTCTCTCCTTTGGGTTTGGCTCACCACAGCTTTTCCTGAGCCTTACATATTTCTGTTATTCATAGAGATCAAGTACATATGAAAAATATGATTGCCATCTTTGGTTGAACAGACCTGAGTTTTACAGTGTATAGCTAGAATTCATTTTTCTTAGCACACACGGAATGTTTATAAAACCCAGTCATGCTTTACATAAAGTTGTAGGGGGAGATCTAAAAAGCTGTCTCATGTATTGCTAATACAGTGCAGATAAATTTGAACTTAACAAAATGCAAAATTAAACCTCTGCACATTGCCATGTAACTGAGTTGAAATTCATACCAAAACAAAGAACCTTATAATGTTGTAAAAAATAAAAGCAGTATTGCAAAATGTGCGGCAAATGTAGCTTAGCAAGTAAGAAAATGAATTTAAAAATAAACTCAAAATAGAAGATAATAAAGATGAGAGCAAGGTAATGACTAGGAAACAGTAATATAGTAGAAGAATGTGAGAACAAGAAGCACCTGGATATAATGACAAGCAAGCACCACTTTCTCCCGAGGACTGCCTTTTCTTCACCCAACGATGTTTTGGGCACTTTTCAGTCCTTTGGGTTTTCTTTCCCACTTTTCAGAACTGAAACGACATTGGGTTGGGCGGAGTGTTCCGTGGTGCCGGAATGCTGTGTTGCAAGTGGCCAAAACTTCCATAGATGATTTTTACAGTGGGATTAAGTTTGAATTTTTATTAAGTTGCAAAACTCAAAATGTGCTTATGAGTATATTTCTACTAACATCAATGTTCTATTGGATTTAGAATAAGAAATAAATTAAAACTCCAAGAAAAAATAAGAAACTCTTCCAACATGTCAGTTTTAGGAGAGCAGAATGTGGTCATGCTTTTTCAAGTCTGTTTTGGCAAGTGAATGTGTAAGACAGAACATCTTAAAAGTAAAACAAACAAAACCACTTAATAGTGATAAAATTTGTCTTATTCCCAAATAATTTTTCCTTTTAAGTGGTTCACTAACCTTGTACACTAAACTTTTTTCAAAACTTTTTATTTATTTATTTTTGTGCATGGAATGTTTTGCCTGCTTGTATATGAGGGCAGAACATGCATGCAGTTCCAATAGAGACCAGAAGAGGGCATCAGATCCCCTGGGAATCAAACCTGGGTCTTCTGCAAGAGCAGCAAGTGCTCTTGACATCAACAAGGAGCCATCTCTCCATCCCTTGTCCACTAATTCATTTGTTAGCAATGTCTGGACAAACTTTATTCACAAAATGAAGGTGTGAAAATATATCTTAAACCACTGAGGACACGACATTCAAAAGCTTCCTCAGTATCAAGGCAATACTAAACAGATTTTAAAAAAAAATTTAACAAGTGCTTGTGTTAATGGAATAAATTTTACCTTTAAGATCACATAATGAAATAGATTAGTGCATTTTTCTAAAAATAATACAGGTAATTCTGCATTTCAGTAGGCATACCGATGAACAGAATCAAGCCTCTTGGCAACTCTTATTTATCCCCATGGCTAGGACACTGGTTCTACAAAGTATTAGAAAAACGTGAGGATAACGTTTTCTCTTTAATACTTTTTTTTACGTTTACGTGTGTGTGTGTGTATGTTGGAGGCACATTCACCTGCCAACCGTGGTATACATGTGGAGGTCAGATAACAACCTGCAGAGTTGATTCTCTATTACCATGTGGGTTCAGGCCATGGGGCTTAACAGTGTGCATGTATACCACTAAACCATCTTGCTGGTCCTGCTTTCATTTTTTTCTTTACATTGCTGTGTGTCTGCGTTGTGTGAATGTACATAAGTACACATGTCCACATGTGTATAGGCATATATATGTACATGGAGACCTGTAGCTGCTTGCAGGTGTCTTCCTCTGTTGTATTTGACTTTATTTATTGAGACATGATCTGTCACTGAATTTTGGCACTCCTAGCTTACACAACAGCTTGTGGGTGGAGCCTGTCTCTGCCTCCCAAGTACTGGAAATACAGTTGGCCACCACATCGGTCTGAATTTTACATGGGTTCTGGGGATCTGAACTTTTATCTTCATGCTTGCAGGACAAGCCCATTATTCCCTGAGCCATGTCTCCAGTCCAATAAGCATTTACAAGAGCCTTTTCAATTAACAGATGTGTCCGTATCAGCATATTGCTTAGAGAGAGGTTTGTAAACAAAATCTTCATGGATAAGTTATGTGCAGTGTAGACTTACTTTTTATTGAGCTATATATTTTTCTCTGCTCTTCTACCTTCCTTTACACTCCCCTTTAACCCTCTCCTATGGTCCCCATGCTCCCATTTTACTCAGGAGATCTTGTCTTTGTCTACTTCCCATGTAGATTAGATCCATATATGTCTCTCTTAAGATTCTCATTGTTGTCTAGGTTCTCTGGGATTGTGAATTGTAGGCTGGTTTTTCTTTGTTTTATGTCTAAAATCCACTTATGAGTGAATAAATATGATATTTGTCTTTCTGTATCTGGGTTACCTCACTTAATATGATGTTTTTTTCTGGCTCCATCCATTTGCCTGCAAATTTCAAGATGTCACTATTTTTCTCAGCTGTGTAGTACTCCATTGTGTAAATGTACCACATTTTCCTTATCCATTTTTTAGTTGAAGGGCATTTAGGTTGTTTCCAGGTTCTGGCTATGACAAACAATACTGCTATGAACATAGTTGAGCCCATGTCCTTATGGTACGATTGAGCATCCTTTGAGTATATACCCAAAAGTGGTATTTCTGGGTCATAGTAAAGACTTATTTTCAAATTATGTGTATGTATGTATATGTACCTCTGAGCAAGTGAGTGCAGGTGTTCACTGAAGTTAGAGGCATTGGAGTTAGAAATACTTATGAGGTTCTCAATATGGGTTCTGGGAACTGAACTCTGGTCTTCTGAGAGAGTGTGTCCACTCTAAACTTTGAGCTGACCCTCTAGCCCCAACAACATCTACATCATGCGTCTTGCATTCCAGCTATCGGGAACTACTTGCTGGGTATCTTTCCATGTTAACTAAGGCTCACATATTTCTGTTGTGCTGCTGACTGCAGATCTATTTATTTCCCTGTACTCATAGTAATGTATCAGTGGATGGAGAGAGCAGCTAAGTGTTTAAAAGCAGGCTGCTCCCCTCGCATGACGAGTGCCTGCTGGAAGAATAACCAATGAGAAGCAAGACAGTGGAAGACCGCAATGCTGGCCAAATGTTGGTTAGACAATTTAAGTCCCTAATTATAGAACATCTTGAAAATTATAGTGTGTTGGTGAGAATCATATGAGCTAAAAACTATCAAAGTTTAAATTTTTGTCACAAACCACAATAGCTCATAATCCAAGATTAATTTAGAAACCAGTAGTCTAATAGCAGGGCTGATTAATGAAGATCATAGTTAAATAATTTAGAGAGTCTCTCAATAATACCAGAACTAATTTTTTTTTTCTCTTTAAAAATGCCAGCCAATATTCTTGTCTCGCAGACCGCTGCTCTGGCCTCCAATCCAGGTTCATTTAACAGTCATTTGTGGGGTCAGCCACTGGGGGGGATGACATACATGAGGAGCCATTTCAACCACTACCAAGTTAGCATATGCCACTCCACTCCTTGTAAGGGCCGGGCAGACGGAGGAAAGCGGAGAAGCTCTTACGTTAATATTTGTCTGAATATTAAGGTTGACAACCACTAGCAATACAATTGCTGGATACGGATCCTGCAGAAAACAAACGTGAAGGCGCTCTTATTAATTCCTTGGGCACAGCGGTGGATGTCTGGCGTGGCGCCTGGCTCTGATCTGGTGTGCCTGGGGTGACTGGTACATACGGGCAGCCGGGAGGGTGCAGGTGATTCGTCTGTTTCCGGATCGCTCTGCTGCTGTTCTCTTGCCGATCACTTTCTTTTGGCTGCAGGATATGCTGCCAGTCTGGCACTGCCGTTTCCCACATGTCTTCTATCTGCCAGTACAGGGGAGTGTTTTGGAGAAAATCTGCCAAAAGCTTTCTTTTTTCCTTCCCAGATTAAATACATTACATCTGCTTAACATATGCAGTCGCTGTTGGCCCAGGGAACCACACAGAAGCTCTTGGGGTGATTACCTCACTGTTATTTTGATTTCTATAAATGTATTCATTTGGGGGGAAGGCACTAAGTTCTTGCTTTTCTCTGTTACATCCTTGGATTAAAATACTGGCTGGAGCTGCCATTCACAGCCAGCTCACCCTGAGAAAGCCATTTAACTTTTTGTTTTCTTCTCTGTAAATTGAAGTCAATACTTAACCTTGTATGATTTTGATGAGTATTTGGCAAGAAGGAACCACAAAGGGACTGAGTGATTAATCAAGAACAGCACAGGCGTTATTCAGGAAAAGGCCTGCAGAGGGAGCACTAGAGCAAGAAGCGGGGCCAACAATCCACTTCCTGGCTGGGCTAGTTTTAGGGCATGAAAGGGACAGAAGAGGACTGGATTGTTTTCCTGTTCAGTTGGTGGTTAGGGAAGTGGCTTAAAGGATAGGAGGTTGTTATGCCCAAATCCGCGAAGTTCCCGCACAAGACAACCAGGAAATAGAGTCCCACTCATAAAAGCAAAGAGCCTTTATTTTAATCAAGTTTGCAAACACGGTCTCTCTGCATGTTCAAGGTATTGGGATAACTGGAGAGGCCCAGCTCAATTAGAATTGGGTCTTTATAGTAGTAAAGGTGGTGGTGAGGGGTCTCTGAGGTTCAGGACCCCTGATTGGCTGACGTTTGTCTAGGGGTGTCTCTGGTGAGGTGCTCTGGCAGGTGATTCTATCTACAGTGGTTGGAATGTTAGGCATTTCCTTTGAATGGTCTGTTCTTAGATGGTGGTTGGGCAATCTCAGCTTGTGGTTCTGCTACCAGGTGTTGCTTCAGGGTAAACTACTGAGACTTGGGCCTCTTATTAAAGTTATGAACTACTGAGACTTGGGCCTTTTATTAAAGTTATGGAGGGCTGAGTTCTACTCTGGCAGGTTTTAACGGTTGGAAGTAAAGAACTTCCTTGGGGTGACCTGCCCAGACTTAGCTTACCATGGCTGGCACCCACAAGGTGACCAGTGCATTTCTGATAGCCAGCTATTTCTGGGGATCCATAGGTAAGGGAGCACTAGAATCTAAACCAATTATTTTACTTCATGGATTGTCATTATTTAATCCAAATGGTAGCGTTTCACAGAACCACATGGCTGTAGTTATTAACATTGCTGAGACAGGCAAAAGGGGAAGCCCAGTTGTTGCTCTTGTGACTTGTTGCTATACAATAGGGTTTTGAAGCAGTCTTTGGTATCAGAAACTTTGTAGGATGCTGTTGACATGTCTTTTGGGAGTGTCCTTGATAAAGGAGTTCAGTTTCTTGGATACAAAATAGGCTAGGAAACTAAGGAGGCAGGACCTAAAGACTACCAGGAAAAGGAGCCAGCCAGGGCTGCCAGCATCCCAGGCTGGGTACTGTCCCCTAGAGTTGGAATGGCAGCAGAGTTCAGATAGATGCTCAGGCCCACGGGAGTTGGAAAGACAGTTTAGCTGCATCTTAGACCACTCTGGACTGGCGCAGCATTCTTCCTGCAGGAAGAGATCCCTCCTTTCTTGGCGATAAGGAAGCTCAGAACTCAGCAGTTTCAGAGAACACCTACAAATAAGCCTATTTGGGTTAAGATAGTTGTAATTGTTGTGTGATGCTCTTCCCGAGGAGATGTGCGCAATTGTCTACTTACCCACGTAGTGAACTAAGGACAGACCAAAGTCACACTTGGTGAGCTAATGGGTTTAACGCACAGGAATGTGGGTGAGGGCTTACTTAGAGGAGCGGACAACTGCATCACCCAGCATGGATGACAGCTTCGAAAGGCTGGGAACCTGGAGCTCACTTCCCAGCTTTCAGGCACTTCAACAGCTTGGATAGAGTCCTTTCCTAGTGCCTCTGAAGGTCTGCAGCTCTTCCAGGCAGTTTGGCTGGTCTCTGTCTTTCTTTCAGGGTGCTGCGCCTGAGTCTCTCCTCCACAGCTCTGCTTGTGTGAGCTTCTGTGAATCTTGGCTTGGCTGAGAGGGACTCTTAGCAGTCTTTATTGTTTCTGTACTTTTGGGGAAGGAGAGAACTAGCGAATCAGGCCAGTTTCAGGGACTTCCTGGAGCCATTTGGAGTTGTTAACTTCCTGTTTTAAGGAGCTTCCCTTCAGGATGGAAGTGTTTTGTCCCTCAGAGCATCCATTGTATTATCTCTATGTAGACATCCTGTTCTTAAATATCCTGTTTTACTTCCCTTTTACATCCTATGCCTTAAGAAGTTTCCCTCCAAGACGGCTTTGACCCTGAAGGAAACTCCTAGGCAACAGGTGGCTATTTTCATCTAGGCTATTTGAAACCCTTAAAAAACTGTTGAAGCCAGTGGTGATGCACGCCTTTAATCCCAGCACTCGGGAGGCAGAGGGAGGCAGACTCTGTGAGTTCGAGGCCAGCCTGGTCTACAAGAGCTAGTTCCAGGGCAGGCTCTAAAGCAACACAGGAACACTGTCTCAGGGGGAAAAAATTAAAAAAGAATAAAATAAAAATTAATAATAATAAAAAGAGCTGTTGGAAACAGACCAGGGGAGGGCAT
>JAQHUG010000015.1:13592578-13613033 GCA_028555095.1 Dicrostonyx torquatus | reverse complement strand
AATGTTCTATTGGATTTAGAATAAGAAATAAATTAAAACTCCAAGAAAAAATAAGAAACTCTTCCAACATGTCAGTTTTAGGAGAGCAGAATGTGGTCATGCTTTTTCAAGTCTGTTTTGGCAAGTGAATGTGTAAGACAGAACATCTTAAAAGTAAAACAAACAAAACCACTTAATAGTGATAAAATTTGTCTTATTCCCAAATAATTTTTCCTTTTAAGTGGTTCACTAACCTTGTACACTAAACTTTTTTCAAAACTTTTTATTTATTTATTTTTGTGCATGGAATGTTTTGCCTGCTTGTATATGAGGGCAGAACATGCATGCAGTTCCAATAGAGACCAGAAGAGGGCATCAGATCCCCTGGGAATCAAACCTGGGTCTTCTGCAAGAGCAGCAAGTGCTCTTGACATCAACAAGGAGCCATCTCTCCATCCCTTGTCCACTAATTCATTTGTTAGCAATGTCTGGACAAACTTTATTCACAAAATGAAGGTGTGAAAATATATCTTAAACCACTGAGGACACGACATTCAAAAGCTTCCTCAGTATCAAGGCAATACTAAACAGATTTTAAAAAAAAATTTAACAAGTGCTTGTGTTAATGGAATAAATTTTACCTTTAAGATCACATATTGAAATAGATTAGTGCATTTTTCTAAAAATAATACAGGTAATTCTGCATTTCAGTAGGCATACCGATGAACAGAATCAAGCCTCTTGGCAACTCTTATTTATCCCCATGGCTAGGACACTGGTTCTACAAAGTATTAGAAAAACGTGAGGATAACGTTTTCTCTTTAATACTTTTTTTTACGTTTACGTGTGTGTGTGTGTATGTTGGAGGCACATTCACCTGCCAACCGTGGTATACATGTGGAGGTCAGATAACAACCTGCAGAGTTGATTCTCTATTACCATGTGGGTTCAGGCCATGGGGCTTAACAGTGTGCATGTATACCACTAAACCATCTTGCTGGTCCTGCTTTCATTTTTTTCTTTACATTGCTGTGTGTCTGCGTTGTGTGAATGTACATAAGTACACATGTCCACATGTGTATAGGCATATATATGTACATGGAGACCTGTAGCTGCTTGCAGGTGTCTTCCTCTGTTGTATTTGACTTTATTTATTGAGACATGATCTGTCACTGAATTTTGGCACTCCTAGCTTACACAACAGCTTGTGGGTGGAGCCTGTCTCTGCCTCCCAAGTACTGGAAATACAGTTGGCCACCACATCGGTCTGAATTTTACATGGGTTCTGGGGATCTGAACTTTTATCTTCATGCTTGCAGGACAAGCCCATTATTCCCTGAGCCATGTCTCCAGTCCAATAAGCATTTACAAGAGCCTTTTCAATTAACAGATGTGTCCGTATCAGCATATTGCTTAGAGAGAGGTTTGTAAACAAAATCTTCATGGATAAGTTATGTGCAGTGTAGACTTACTTTTTATTGAGCTATATATTTTTCTCTGCTCTTCTACCTTCCTTTACACTCCCCTTTAACCCTCTCCTATGGTCCCCATGCTCCCATTTTACTCAGGAGATCTTGTCTTTGTCTACTTCCCATGTAGATTAGATCCATATATGTCTCTCTTAAGATTCTCATTGTTGTCTAGGTTCTCTGGGATTGTGAATTGTAGGCTGGTTTTTCTTTGTTTTATGTCTAAAATCCACTTATGAGTGAATAAATATGATATTTGTCTTTCTGTATCTGGGTTACCTCACTTAATATGATGTTTTTTTCTGGCTCCATCCATTTGCCTGCAAATTTCAAGATGTCACTATTTTTCTCAGCTGTGTAGTACTCCATTGTGTAAATGTACCACATTTTCCTTATCCATTTTTTAGTTGAAGGGCATTTAGGTTGTTTCCAGGTTCTGGCTATGACAAACAATACTGCTATGAACATAGTTGAGCCCATGTCCTTATGGTACGATTGAGCATCCTTTGAGTATATACCCAAAAGTGGTATTTCTGGGTCATAGTAAAGACTTATTTTCAAATTATGTGTATGTATGTATATGTACCTCTGAGCAAGTGAGTGCAGGTGTTCACTGAAGTTAGAGGCATTGGAGTTAGAAATACTTATGAGGTTCTCAATATGGGTTCTGGGAACTGAACTCTGGTCTTCTGAGAGAGTGTGTCCACTCTAAACTTTGAGCTGACCCTCTAGCCCCAACAACATCTACATCATGCGTCTTGCATTCCAGCTATCGGGAACTACTTGCTGGGTATCTTTCCATGTTAACTAAGGCTCACATATTTCTGTTGTGCTGCTGACTGCAGATCTATTTATTTCCCTGTACTCATAGTAATGTATCAGTGGATGGAGAGAGCAGCTAAGTGTTTAAAAGCAGGCTGCTCCCCTCGCATGACGAGTGCCTGCTGGAAGAATAACCAATGAGAAGCAAGACAGTGGAAGACCGCAATGCTGGCCAAATGTTGGTTAGACAATTTAAGTCCCTAATTATAGAACATCTTGAAAATGATAGTGTGTTGGTGAGAATCATATGAGCTAAAAACTATCAAAGTTTAAATTTTTGTCACAAACCACAATAGCTCATAATCCAAGATTAATTTAGAAACCAGTAGTCTAATAGCAGGGCTGATTAATGAAGATCATAGTTAAATAATTTAGAGAGTCTCTCAATAATACCAGAACTAATTTTTTTTTTCTCTTTAAAAATGCCAGCCAATATTCTTGTCTCGCAGACCGCTGCTCTGGCCTCCAATCCAGGTTCATTTAACAGTCATTTGTGGGGTCAGCCACTGGGGGGGATGACATACATGAGGAGCCATTTCAACCACTACCAAGTTAGCATATGCCACTCCACTCCTTGTAAGGGCCGGGCAGACGGAGGAAAGCGGAGAAGCTCTTACGTTAATATTTGTCTGAATATTAAGGTTGACAACCACTAGCAATACAATTGCTGGATACGGATCCTGCAGAAAACAAACGTGAAGGCGCTCTTATTAATTCCTTGGGCACAGCGGTGGATGTCTGGCGTGGCGCCTGGCTCTGATCTGGTGTGCCTGGGGTGACTGGTACATACGGGCAGCCGGGAGGGTGCAGGTGATTCGTCTGTTTCCGGATCGCTCTGCTGCTGTTCTCTTGCCGATCACTTTCTTTTGGCTGCAGGATATGCTGCCAGTCTGGCACTGCCGTTTCCCACATGTCTTCTATCTGCCAGTACAGGGGAGTGTTTTGGAGAAAATCTGCCAAAAGCTTTCTTTTTTCCTTCCCAGATTAAATACATTACATCTGCTTAACATATGCAGTCGCTGTTGGCCCAGGGAACCACACAGAAGCTCTTGGGGTGATTACCTCACTGTTATTTTGATTTCTATAAATGTATTCATTTGGGGGGAAGGCACTAAGTTCTTGCTTTTCTCTGTTACATCCTTGGATTAAAATACTGGCTGGAGCTGCCATTCACAGCCAGCTCACCCTGAGAAAGCCATTTAACTTTTTGTTTTCTTCTCTGTAAATTGAAGTCAATACTTAACCTTGTATGATTTTGATGAGTATTTGGCAAGAAGGAACCACAAAGGGACTGAGTGATTAATCAAGAACAGCACAGGCGTTATTCAGGAAAAGGCCTGCAGAGGGAGCACTAGAGCAAGAAGCGGGGCCAACAATCCACTTCCTGGCTGGGCTAGTTTTAGGGCATGAAAGGGACAGAAGAGGACTGGATTGTTTTCCTGTTCAGTTGGTGGTTAGGGAAGTGGCTTAAAGGATAGGAGGTTGTTATGCCCAAATCCGCGAAGTTCCCGCACAAGACAACCAGGAAATAGAGTCCCACTCATAAAAGCAAAGAGCCTTTATTTTAATCAAGTTTGCAAACACGGTCTCTCTGCATGTTCAAGGTATTGGGATAACTGGAGAGGCCCAGCTCAATTAGAATTGGGTCTTTATAGTAGTAAAGGTGGTGGTGAGGGGTCTCTGAGGTTCAGGACCCCTGATTGGCTGACGTTTGTCTAGGGGTGTCTCTGGTGAGGTGCTCTGGCAGGTGATTCTATCTACAGTGGTTGGAATGTTAGGCATTTCCTTTGAATGGTCTGTTCTTAGATGGTGGTTGGGCAATCTCAGCTTGTGGTTCTGCTACCAGGTGTTGCTTCAGGGTAAACTACTGAGACTTGGGCCTCTTATTAAAGTTATGAACTACTGAGACTTGGGCCTTTTATTAAAGTTATGGAGGGCTGAGTTCTACTCTGGCAGGTTTTAACGGTTGGAAGTAAAGAACTTCCTTGGGGTGACCTGCCCAGACTTAGCTTACCATGGCTGGCACCCACAAGGTGACCAGTGCATTTCTGATAGCCAGCTATTTCTGGGGATCCATAGGTAAGGGAGCACTAGAATCTAAACCAATTATTTTACTTCATGGATTGTCATTATTTAATCCAAATGGTAGCGTTTCACAGAACCACATGGCTGTAGTTATTAACATTGCTGAGACAGGCAAAAGGGGAAGCCCAGTTGTTGCTCTTGTGACTTGTTGCTATACAATAGGGTTTTGAAGCAGTCTTTGGTATCAGAAACTTTGTAGGATGCTGTTGACATGTCTTTTGGGAGTGTCCTTGATAAAGGAGTTCAGTTTCTTGGATACAAAATAGGCTAGGAAACTAAGGAGGCAGGACCTAAAGACTACCAGGAAAAGGAGCCAGCCAGGGCTGCCAGCATCCCAGGCTGGGTACTGTCCCCTAGAGTTGGAATGGCAGCAGAGTTCAGATAGATGCTCAGGCCCACGGGAGTTGGAAAGACAGTTTAGCTGCATCTTAGACCACTCTGGACTGGCGCAGCATTCTTCCTGCAGGAAGAGATCCCTCCTTTCTTGGCGATAAGGAAGCTCAGAACTCAGCAGTTTCAGAGAACACCTACAAATAAGCCTATTTGGGTTAAGATAGTTGTAATTGTTGTGTGATGCTCTTCCCGAGGAGATGTGCGCAATTGTCTACTTACCCACGTAGTGAACTAAGGACAGACCAAAGTCACACTTGGTGAGCTAATGGGTTTAACGCACAGGAATGTGGGTGAGGGCTTACTTAGAGGAGCGGACAACTGCAACACCCAGCATGGATGACAGCTTCGAAAGGCTGGGAACCTGGAGCTCACTTCCCAGCTTTCAGGCACTTCAACAGCTTGGATAGAGTCCTTTCCTAGTGCCTCTGAAGGTCTGCAGCTCTTCCAGGCAGTTTGGCTGGTCTCTGTCTTTCTTTCAGGGTGCTGCGCCTGAGTCTCTCCTCCACAGCTCTGCTTGTGTGAGCTTCTGTGAATCTTGGCTTGGCTGAGAGGGACTCTTAGCAGTCTTTATTGTTTCTGTACTTTTGGGGAAGGAGAGAACTAGCGAATCAGGCCAGTTTCAGGGACTTCCTGGAGCCATTTGGAGTTGTTAACTTCCTGTTTTAAGGAGCTTCCCTTCAGGATGGAAGTGTTTTGTCCCTCAGAGCATCCATTGTATTATCTCTATGTAGACATCCTGTTCTTAAATATCCTGTTTTACTTCCCTTTTACATCCTATGCCTTAAGAAGTTTCCCTCCAAGACGGCTTTGACCCTGAAGGAAACTCCTAGGCAACAGGTGGCTATTTTCATCTAGGCTATTTGAAACCCTTAAAAAACTGTTGAAGCCAGTGGTGATGCACGCCTTTAATCCCAGCACTCGGGAGGCAGAGGGAGGCAGACTCTGTGAGTTCGAGGCCAGCCTGGTCTACAAGAGCTAGTTCCAGGGCAGGCTCTAAAGCAACACAGGAACACTGTCTCAGGGGGAAAAAAATTAAAAAAGAATAAAATAAAAATTAATAATAATAAAAAGAGCTGTTGGAAACAGACCAGGGGAGGGCATGCCAGCTATGTCTATACGGATGGCAGAAAAAAATATCCAAGTCTTCAAGGAGAGAGTAAGTGAGGGGCTCCCATAGGATGTGCTGTTGAAACCAACAAGGGCATTGAAGCAAAAAAGGTTAACAATCATGGTTTGGTTATTGGGAAGGAATTCATATTTTCATAAGATCAATTGCCTGAGACACAGAGCTAAGTTGATATTGCAGGGTGGGGTGAGGGGAGGAGTTGAGATTAGAAGATGTGTGAGAAGGTGTTTTTCGTCAATGACACAAGCGAGTTACCTGAGAAAAGGGAACCTTCATTGAGAAAATGCCTCCCTAAGACTGGCCTGTAGGGAAGCCTGTTGGGCATTTTCTTAATTAGTGATTGATGTGGGAGTGGTGCTACCCATGGGCTAGTGATCCTGGGACAAAAAAGAAAGTGGGCCGAGCAAACCATAGGAGCAGGCAAGCCAGCAAGCAGCATCCCTCCATGACTTCTGCTTCATTTCCTGTCTCCAGGTCCTGGCTTAGTCTCTCTGTGATGGAATGTGGCCTAAGAGTTGTGAGCTGAAAACAACCCCCTTTCCCCCAGATTGCTTTTGGCAATAATGTTTTGTCACAGCAATAGAAACCCTAAGACAGAGATTGGTACCAGGTACAAAGGATATTGTTTTGACAGACCTGACCATGCATTTTCAGGAGAAATGTGGTATTTGAACTTTGGGCTGGAAAAGGCATCAACTATTCAGAGCTTCAAGATCTGTTGTGGGAGCTAAGAAGATAAACCTGAGAGCAATGCAGATGATGAAGGCCTGACTTGCGAAGTTTTCCAGGGAAGTTTGAGAGTCCCTAAAGGACCCTATCAAGTCATTAGATATTTTAAATTAAGAATCTATGGTTCCGGTCACTGGGGTCTGAAGATGAACAAAAGACCAGAACTAGGAAAGTGAATCTTTGCTTTGGGGGCCAATTGATCCTGGTTAGCTGGAGCTGAGGAATTGGTGCTGATTAAAGGGGAGACCAGCATCAGCACCACCAAGGTGAAATCTGAGAAGCTGTGGTCCAGAGAGGGGAGTGGAATGCTCCATCTCACACTGGCAGCTGAAATGGTAATGTACAGAAGTTTCTCAGGTGGTACCAGTTTTAAAGGCATGAAGGGGTCGTTGAGAGCTGCTGAAGTTTTGCCTGTGTGACAAGAGGATAGGACATTGGTGAAGGTACAGCCGCAGTAGAAACCCCAGGACTGGAGGGGTAAGGTACAGATGGTGAGACCTGTCACTATGTGGCAGAGTCAGAGTGCCTTTAGAGAGCATGGAAGAGGCTACTGGTGAAGGTACAGCTCAGATACAGTGGAGACCCCAGCGTTTGGGAGACGGACGCGAGTACCATGGGATGACTGCAAAGGACAGTAGCAGCTGTAGGGTGGATCCAGCCTGAGACTGGGACAAGCTGTGTGTGCTGCAGGTACCAGAGCTGGAGAAACCGAGACAGAGCCCATAAGATTTCGAGTCTAGATGTCAGACAGTAAGCTGTTTGCCCTGCTGTACTTTGATCCTGATGTGATTTGGAGGTGACTGTGCCCTGGTTCTCCCCTCTTGGAGTAAGAAAGAGGTCAACTTGTGCTTTTATTTTACAGGAGCCCAGTTTAGAAGCTTCGGATATTTTAAAGAGGCTTTGAACTGTGAGATTTTTTGGGTGCTTTTTCTCCCTGTTGTTTTGTTTTACTCATTTATTTAATTTTACATCTTAGCCACAGCCTCCCCTGCCATCCTCCATTTCCAGTCTCTCTCCCCCATCCCCCACCCCCTACCCCCAATCCCCTCCTCTTCCATCTCCACCTAGGAAAGGGCAGGTCTATGAGTATCAGTAAAACATGGCCTATCAAGTTTCAGTAAGACTGAGTACCTACCTTCCCTTGTATTAAAGATGGCAAGGTGGCCAATATGAAGAGTAGGGTTCCAAAAGTCAGTAAAAGATTGAGAGACAACCCATGTTCCCACTGTTAGGAGTCCCACAAGTGGACCAAGCTACACAACTGTAACATATGCAGAGTGCCTAGGTCAGTCTCATGCAGGCTCCCTGGTTTTCAGTTCAGTCTCTGCAAACCCCTATGAGCCCAGGTTAGTTGATTGTGTGAGCCTTCCCATGGTGTCCTTGACCCTTCTTACTCTTACACTCCTTTCCCTTCCTCCTCTACAGGACTCCTGAACTCAATCTAATGTTTAGCTGTGGGTCTCTGCATCTCCTTCCATCAGTGGTTGGATGACACTTCCCTGATGATAATTGGGCCAGGCACCAGTCACAGAGAGAGCAAATGCAGGCTACTTTTCCACTGTTGCTAGGAGTCAAAGCTGGGGTCCTCCCCATAGACTCCTGGGAGAGTCCCCTGCACCAGGCTTCAGCCTGACCCTGAAATGCTCCTCTTCCAGCAGTCCCCTCAGCACTCTCCCCTCCATGCCCCAGCCAATCCGATCGCTCATGTTCCCTTCCCAACAGGCCCTCAATAAGCTCACAAAATCTCCTCTCTGTCCTCTTCCCAGGGAGACCGATAAACTGGTGTCCACCGATGAACTCTCCGTGTTAACTAGAGAATGAACTTTTAAAGTATTTGAATTTTTAAAGATCACAGGACTCTAAGTTTAGAATGTGTTTTATACTGAAATATGGGTATTAATATGAGATCTTGTGGATGAATGAAAAAAGTATTATAGTTGAATAATGATATGTTTGTATGTCAAGTCGAAAAGGGGCCAGTTGTTCTGTTTTGTTTTTTATTTTTCCTGTCAGCTTGACATAAGCTACTGCTTAGAAGAAGAAACCCAGTGAGAAAATACCTCTGTAAGACTGGTCAGGATTGGCAATCCTGTGTGGCACATTGGTGAGGATTCCTTTGGTCATATCTTATCACAGCAGCAGAAAAGTAACCCATGTACACAGTGAGAAAATAGTAACGCCTCGGGTGCTCTCTTCCATGGATAGGCAGTCCTGAGTGATCCCTTCCTTTTGTGCAGGTACTGGATGTAAGCAGAGAAGGCAAAGAAGAGGTGTTCTATGGTCCTACACTTCCCTTTGCTTCGAATGGCATAGCGGCATGCTTCCTTCCAGCTCCGTATTTCACGTGCCCTAACCTTCAGACGCTGCAGGTGCCTCATCACAGAATCGGCACTGTCTGAGCAGCCAGCACCGTTAGACAGCATCAGGAGCCCAAAGGAGAGCTTGACATCTGGATACAGGCCACGAACATCCTCAGTGCTCCATGCTTCCCTGTCTTGTTTTTACAGGTCTACAATTGTCTAAATACTAGCAAAAAAGAAAAAAAAAAAAGAGCAGTTTTCTAAAACATATTGTGAGAATTCCGTCACTTCTTTTCCATGTATGTTAATACACATATGTATAATTTTTGTTGTGGTGCACCTTAATGCTGTCCTATGGGCACATTACTGTTTCATGGATCGTTAAGACATTCCTCGTACCCTGTTCTTATCAGCACCATCCAGGATCATGTGACACTGTTAATAAGGCACCTTTCACATGCGGCATTGGTTGTCTCATAATGTCCCATACTTCTGCCCTTGACTACTTAAACATCAAACCGTCACATTCTGCAGCTTTGCTCGGGAGAGGTTAGCAGGGTCATGTCGCAGGCACTAAGTGCCATGTGTTACTCAAGGGGATAGGAGCAGCCGACTTGGAAAAGGTAGATTTCCAGCCCTGCTTACTCTGCCCTTGTGTGGGAACTTTACAGCCTCGAAAGATAACTGCTCATCTCCACGTTACCTGAAAAGAATGCTGTGAGAATTAGGCAAATGCTCAGAACTTTGCCTAAGAAAAGAAGTTACTCAAATTCTAAGGTGTTCTACTGTCTTTAGAAGCTTGTAACTGAACCACATCCTGTGGGATAAACAAGCCTGAGAATATCAGGAAGACACTGTACCTATCCTAACTAGGAACACCAAAGATCCCCGAGCTTGTACAAATTCTTGCCTGAAAGAATTCTCTTAAATGCCTCATTTAAAAAAAAAAAATGAGCTGTACTAGCCATGGTACCACAGAAGGCTGTGACAGTAGTCGGAACTGAGAGTGGGCAGTTCTAATGGACATTTTCCAAGTTACTAAAGGCTATGCCCCCTGAGTGCTTCTGGGATTCCTCACCACTGCCAATACATTTTTTTTATTACTACCACTGTTAATGATGCACAGTTCTTTTTTTAGTCTAGATTTTTGGGTTAGCTTTATCAAAAACTAAAATAAATCATCTTAATAACATTTTAACATAAACTCAACATGTATGTTTTTCTAATCTTGCTAAGACTTGACGTCATTTTATTAAACGGCTGCTTTCCTGCTGCCCAGTCATTTTAGCAGAGCTTATGTCACAGAAACTGCTTTAAACTATGGAACCACTTTTAAATAAGTAAATGAAAAAATATCCCTTTTCTATTTGTTTAGGGTGGCTTCGATTGGCCCCCAATTCATGATCCTTCCAGATAAAACAATGTTTATCTTAGCAGTCTCACTAACTTTAAGGACTGTGTAAGGAAGGACACCTGAAGCATGGTTCTGAGGGTAAAAACGATCTAGTTACTGGGTTGCAGGACAGAAAGAGATGGAAAGGGCGAGAAAGAAAGGTAACAAACGCGAGTCCAGACAGAACAGCGACAGCTGGTGCGGACAGACGCTGCAAGCTGCCTCGGAGCCTTCAGAAATAAACTTAGACTTTCTGTCAGTCTCAAAAGTGCATTTCTGCCCTGCTGAATTCTTATAATACAGACGTAGATAACAAGTGTTTCAGACTTACCGACCTCTCTACTTGAATATATGAATTTCCTCTACCAGCTTTTCTTTGTAAACTATTAAATACATAATGCTATAGTAAACAAACAAACAAACAAATAAATGAACAAATAGTTGTATTCCCAGGTCCTATGCCCTGAATGAAAGGAAATGGCTAAAAATAAGCTTGCCCGAATGAGAACCTTAGACATTCTGGACTCATTTAAGCCAGTATAAACTTCCAGTTTCTCCTTGATTGTCTTCATGGCAGACTTTTTGCAGAGTATGGACATAGTCTTCACATCTCTAATCAAAGAACAGCATCAAAACTATCACACGCCTTTACTACAAAAAAAAGAGGATCTAGAACGCATAGTTAGATCCCTTCCCCCAAATCGTCTGCAATGAGGAAACCAATCTATGGAATTACAGTTGGCGTATATTTTAAGCAAATCCCATTTGGAATACCCAATTACATACCTATCTACTATTCAAGTGTAGTATCCTATAGTAGTTTGTCTTTTCAATCCTCAGAATTAAAGACTGGATTTTACTTTCCCTGTAAGACCAAAAGACTTTGAAGCACCTAAACGTCACTTGAGGATTCCAGTTTAAAACACAAATTGAGTTTCCACAATAGTTCTGTTGTGAAAGGCAAAGCCGGCGAAGACATGGCTCTCCATTTACAATGTAAGATGCAATAAAATCCCTAATCTTTAAAAATAAGATGCCAACTACATCACCATTATGGCACCTTTTGTACCTTCTTCTTTTCTTCGCAACTAAGTACATGTGTAGCATCCTCTTCACCTACCACAGAAGTGGGAACCTTCAATTATTTTCCCACAAACTACAAATGCAATAGGAACAAATGATACTGTTTCTTTAAGTAACATGGCTCATCTTTTCTCATTAATCAGCGCCACACCGTAGGTCAAATGCACACATTAAAATTGATAAACCTATCTTTCATCTTTGTTATATGCAAACAGCCTATAAACTACATATAAAATAATATCTATAACATGTAACAAACTGGGTAACTGTCGGCACAACAAAATTCTAAGTAAGGACGGGGATGTAGCCTGGTTGGTAGAGTGATCGGCTCACCTGTCTGAAGCCTAGGGCTCCACTGTAGGAGCTCATGCTTGTAACCCCAGTTTGCTTGGAAAGTGGAGGACAGAGGACCGGAATTCAAGGTCATTCTTGGCCACCAAGAATGTTCAAAGAAGCCAGCCTGAAACGGAGACACTGACCCTGTCTTTCACAAATAAACACATAAGTAAAATAATAAAATCGGTCAATTAGAATCATGTGGTACCGAATCAGGTAAGCTCACCATACAGAAGATCCCAGTGAAAACACAACTCTTGTATTTAGAATACAAGAATATGCTATTTTGCTAGACTCCTAGACTGATTGATTTAACTAAATGAAGCACACTGTTTTTACTGACATTTTACACTCTTGCTTGACTAGGCAATACATTGGACTCTAAGAAGGGTAGGCATTTGGTGTTGCTCAGTGCAGGAAAGAAGATGTAGGATGTAGGGAGAGCAAATTTTCTTGAGGGTTTCCCAAAGTGCAGAAAGATACCAATTTTTATATGAAATATTAACTGCCAAAGATCCTGTGGAAATTGTGTGATTATTCTGATGATGGATACCTGTCACTCCCTCATTCAAGCACTCGGTGGGAGGCTGAGGTAGGAGGATTGTACATTTAAGGCTGGCCTGGGATAAACAGCAGAACACTCAAAAAAGAAGAGAAATAAGAACAAAACCTAACAAGAGAGAGAGAGAGAGAGAAGCCATTTGTTGAAAACACATGGAAATAAGCCCATATATTATTTAGGAACAAATTATCTTAAAAATGAGGAAGAAC
The DNA here is from genome assembly GCA_028555095.1 of Dicrostonyx torquatus. Classification (NCBI taxonomy): domain Eukaryota; kingdom Metazoa; phylum Chordata; class Mammalia; order Rodentia; family Cricetidae; genus Dicrostonyx; species Dicrostonyx torquatus. Next base: position 13,600,547 of record JAQHUG010000015.1, on the reverse strand, counting down.
ATGGTCGAGGTGTTTATCACCAAGCTTGTAGGCCTGCCTTAGATCCCTCAGACCCACATGGTGGGAGAAGAGAACCGACTTCTCCGAGTTGTCCTCTGACCTAATGTATGCACACACACGCATATACAAAAACAGCTGAATAAAAGGAAACATTATTTTAAAAAGTGAAGTCAGTGTGGAGCACATACCTATATTCCTGCCACTGAGTGCCTAAGGCAAGGATTTTGAGATTGAGTGTGGCAAGCCTGAGCTACATAGTAAGCCAGAATTCATACACTGAGTCCCCATATCAACAAAACAAAATCACCAAGCAAACAAAACAAACCACTAAAGAAAACACACCAAACTTGAGGAAAAGTCTGATAGAAGCTACAGGATAATATATATCCATCAGTCCAGGACATAATAAAAACACTACATTCTTAAATAAATGCTGACATAGAAAAGCAAGTCAAATGCAGTCATCCATCACTTAATGGCTGGGATGCATTCTGAGAAACGCATCCTTAGGCAAAATCATTGTACTAACACGATAGGTGGTAGTCAATCATTTGTGGCTTCTGGACGCTATCCAGATATGTGGTGCTGGTGTAATCAGGCTTACTTGTTCTACAATAACTTTTTCTGAGTACTTTTATATAGTAGGTGTACAATCTAAAACAAAGAGGGGTAATAAGTACACAAAGCACCAAGTCATCTATCATGAAGTAGTATGTACTGTACATAGTTATATGTGCTCTCTCTCTCTCTCTCTCTCTATATATATATATATATATATATATATATATATTTCTGTGTCTGGCAGGGTGGTGGATTCACCTGTCCCAATGTCACTACTTGTGTTGACTATATTACACTGTGATGTTACAATGGCAATGTACCTAGGTGTTAGGGATGTTGGAGATCTGCCCTAATCTCATGGGATTACCTTGGTATGTGAGTCCTATCACTGAAACATCATGTACCACATGATTTTACTTAAGAGAAAAAAATGATATACAGATGTTTAAAATTATGAAATCTTTTTAGTGCAAATGAACTCAGTACTCATTGATTTTTGCAGATCAACCTCCAAATTTCTCTTACCTATCTAGTTAGATGCTAATTAAATTGAAGTTTAAATAAAAACCAAATCTTAATGTCTAATAAAACGTTTTCATCACTCTGTTGCCCTTCGCTCATCTTTTATACCCACCCCATCTGGGGCTTCATAGGTGTCTGACTGGAATGCTCACATGCCCAATACATACATTTTTCTTCCTTTTTGACTGCTTTAAGTTTCTATAGAAATGAAATTTATTAATGTCCAGCCTTTATGAAAAGAATGATACACCATGCTGGCCGGATGAATGAACCTGAGTACAGAATGAAGTGTTCCGAGAAAGTCAGAAAGTCTGGAGAAAAGAAACTTGATAGAAACTGTCAATTTCATGGCTGTCTGAAATTTTTTTTTACTGCTGCGATGTACACTATGACCAAAAACAACTTGGGAGGAAAAGGGTTGCTTTCAGCGTGTAGTGGTGTAGTGGCAGTCCATTATTAAGGGCAGGGCAGGAGCTCAAGGCAGGAACTGAAGCAGAGGACAGGCAGGAACACTGCCTACTGGCTGGCACACCCTGCTTTCTTCTACTATCCTGAGCCACCTACTGGACCTTCCTCTATCAATCTGTTACCAAAGGAGTGCACTACAGACCTGCATACAAGCAATCTGGGGGAGACATTTACTCAACAGAGTTTATCTTCCCAGATGACTCTTCCTTGGGTCAAGTTCACAATAAACCAATCAGGACATTGGCTATTGTGAATAGGGTAGCAGAGAACACGACTGAGCAACTATCTCTGAAGTAGAACATAGAGTTCTTTGGGTTCTATGCCCAGAGGCGGGATAGCTGTGTCTTATGATAGTCCTACTACTCATTTCCATTGTGGACTACATCAGTTTGTACTCTGTAGTAGTTTGAATGAAAATGGCCCTCATAGGCCCATAGGAGTGACACTGTTAGGTGTGGCCTTGTTGGAGAAGTGTGTCATTGGGAGTGGGCTTTGAGGTTTCAAATGCTCAAGCCAGGCCCAATGGCTCACTCTTTCTCTGCTGCCTGCTGATCTGGATCCTCTCCAGCACCAAATCTGCCTACATGTATCCATGCTTCCCTCCATGACAATGGACTAAACCTCTAAACTGTAAGCCAGCCCCAATTAAATTTCTACTCACAGAGTCGCTGTGGTCATGGTATCTCTTCATAGCAACAGAAACGCTAAGACACACTTTAATAGTGAATAAATCTTCCCCACTCTTTACATCCTAGCCAGCATTATGCTTTCCAGATAAATGCCATTCAGACTGGGGTAACATGTTTTAATTTTTATTTCCTGATTGCAAAGGATGTTGTATACGTTGTCTTTTGTTGTTGTTGTTGCAAGCACAGAGTGCCCTTTGGTTTCCTGGCTGTCCAGACCCAAATAATCACATAGAAACTATATTAATTACAACACTGTTTGACCAATAGCTTAGGCATATTTCTAGCTACCTCTCACATATTAAAATAACCCATTTCTATTAATCTGTGTATTGCCACAAGGCTGTGGCTTACTGGTAAGGGTCCAAGTCCTTCTTCTTCATTGGCTCTTTGACTCCGCCTACTTTCATTATCTCTGTTTGGATTTTCTGTGTGGCTTTACTCTGCTATGCCATTGGCCCAAACAGTTTTATTAATCAACCAATAAAAGTAACACTTATACAGAAGGACATTTCACATATTTCTTTCTTTTTTTTGAGACAGGATTTCTCTGTGTAGCTTTGGAGCCTGTACTGTATGGGACACCTATAACACAAGCCCACACTCAAGGTTCAGACAACTTTGCTAGGAGCGGGCAGAATTTAAGAGCCAGAGGTTCAGAGAAATACTGAGTTTCAGTATATTTTGAACATGATAGGGATGTTGCACCCATGACTTTGAAAGAGTGTAGTTGTCTGAACACAAACTGCACATTAATGAGACAGTCCCCATTCTAGCATGCATGTGGAAAGGCTCATAAGGCCACACCCCTGGTTGTGGAACTACAGGAAAAAGTTGAAGGCTACTCAGAAAGAGTCAATTTTCTTTTGTGACATAGTTATTGGTATGCTGCCCCTGATCCGGTGGTTAGACATACACCCATGTGAATATGGGTAACATTAATCAGTCAGTACGTGTCAGTATGTTATGTATTTATCTAAAACTGAGGACATGAGAAGAGAATACATGTGCATGTGAGGAGACCCTCGTGGTGCGGGAGAATTGTCTGTATTCTGTCAATCATGTTTTAAATGAATGCTGATTGGCCAGGCAGGGAGTATAGGCGGAAAAACCAGACAGGAAGTAGAGAGGTGAATAGGAGAATTTGGGAAGCAGGAAGCTCCTTTGGCACTCCTGCGCAGACCACCAAGGAGGCAACATGTAAGCTGCCTGGCTGAGAAAAGGTACTGGCCATGTGGCTGACATAGATAAGAACAATGGGTTAATATAAGTTACAAGAGCTAGTAAGAAGACTGACATAATGGGCCAATCAGTTTATAACCTAATGTAGACTCTCTGTGTGATCTTCTTTGGGGCTTGCCGGCTGTGGGGTTCCGGGCGGGACACAAACACCCACAAGCCAGCCCTCTTGTTACATCCTGGGAGGAGAAAAATGGAAAACAACTGGAGAAAAGTAGAAGGGTTGATATGATAAAATTGTATTGTTCTCATGTAAGAAATATCAAAGGATAAAACAACAATAAGAAACAGTCCACTTAGGTGACATACAGTGATCAGACTGATGTCTAATGTGTCAGCTAAACACGGAGAAGTTATTGGAATTCTGCAGCATAGCAGCAATGAAGGGACACAGTACTGAAGGAACAATCGTTTCCAAACTGCTTATAGGACACACTGCAGAAACACAGACCAGAAGGAAGGGAACAGCTTTCGGTGTCTGAGAGAAAAAAAATGATTGGATACAAGTGATTGTAAAGGGGAACAGGTATATCTAAGAGTCTACTGGTTATAAAAATGAGGAGATAAAAGGATCTAAGATGTTTCTGAGATTCCATGGCTATAATAATTTGGGAAAATAGTGTTTTCTTGTATAGAAAATGAGAACAGGTGACATGGGCAGCTTTTCATGTTGTCCTGGGATTTCAAAGCACTGGACTAAAGAGGTTGGGAAAAAATTAGCACTACACACATATTTAAGAGACAAGGTTATGAGTCTATGGGATCAGTTCACTACTAAAGTAATGCCTAAACAGGTAAAGAGCATAGCTTACACCCTGAAAATGTGTCAAACCCAATAAATGAGAATAAAGATCATTACCCAAATTCTTTTAGTCAAATTAAGCAAGCTTTATTTTCTGTCAGACTAGGCTATCTCCCTAGAGTGGAGTTTGAAAAAACTAGCATTGAACACAGGATAAAGTAGGGTTTATATTAGCCCCCAAACTGAAAAGCTATGGGGGTTTCAAGGGGAAGAGGGATTTTTGAATATATAGGAACTAGGCTCAATATCTTAAATTATTTGGCAGAACATCTTATCAGGGTGGAGTTCAGGACATGTGATATGGAATATAAAAAATTCCTGAAAATGGGTCAAGATATGGTCAAATTTGAGTTTTACAGAAAACTGAAGTGAACTTATTTTGACTTTGAAGTAAGAATGCTTCTAATATTAAGATAGAGTCAGGCTGGTCACGTAGATACTCTTAAGATACAGTGTCTATAGAAAGAGGATATTCTTGAAGAGGGCACTGAAGACAAAGGAAAACTCGTATGTGAGAGAGGCCAAAGATCATGAGAAAAGAGAACATATTTGAACACAATAGAGGAAAATGGCTTTCTCCACTGGTGGGGGAAGCAGCCTCAAGGAAAACGGGCTTAGTTACCATTCTAGTCCTATGAAGAGACACTGTGAGAAAGGCAACTTTTGAAATAAACCATTTAATTAGGGGTTTGCTTCCAGTTTCTGAAGCTTTCATCCATGACTACCACGGTGGCGTGTGGTGGCAAACAGACAGCACAAGAATGGGCCTGGCATAAAACATCAGAGCCCACCCACAGTGACATATCTCCTTCAAAAGGTCCATCCTTCCTAGTCCTTCCCAAACAGTTCCACTATATGGGGACCCAGTGTTCAAAGACAGGAAGGCGACTATGGGGGCCATTCTCATTTAAACCATCACAGGCTTTAAGGAAGCAGGTATCAAGTAAAGCTCGGGAATACAAGGAGGCATGAGTATAATTTCAAGGGAAGAAGGGTCACTGAGGCTTTTACAGGGAAGGGGACACTGGCAATAAGCATCTTAGAGGGGACACAAATCTTTATAAACAAAGTCCCATTCCCAGCAGGGGAAGAAAGATATCTTGCAACAAAGAAGCCCAAAACTTTAAAATGAAAAGCATTTTATGTGCATGGTATTGATTGATATAGCATCTGTGTGTGAAGACCAGAGGCAGGTAGGCGCCTTCTTCAACAAAGCTCTCCATCTTCATTTTTGAGAATCTCACTGAACCTACAGCTCACTCCTGAGCTCCAGGGATTGGGTCCCATCCCTGTCCCCTCCCCTTCACTTCATGCTCCCAGGTTCTGCTCTCACTCAGGTCCTCATGTCTGTGGGATGAGCACTTTACCTGTACAGTCATCACTTGCTATTTTCAAGAACAAATTTTAACTACTTTTAGTACTTATGCTTGAAATCTGTAATTAACAGCTTCTGACTCTAAGACACATGCTCTAAAACATATCCCCTTGCCTTTTCTCTCTCTCTCTCTTTTTTTGATGCAGTTCCCATTCTAGTTCAGACTAGTTGAGAACTAGGGACAATCCTCCTGAACAAGATTCCCCAGTTCTATAATTACAGGCATAAGCCACTGGTGACACCTTATCTGTAAAATACCTTTTGCAAATTACCTTGAAAAAAAAAGATCTCTCTTTATGACACACCATATTATGTGATGCTACATTACATTTATATAGACGTGTACACACACACACACACACGCGCGCACGCGATTGAACCCAGTTCCTCACCTCATATAAACCAATTGAGCTATATTCTCAACCCCTTTAAGAGATTTTTTTGCTTGCCTTAGAGAGCTCAACTCTTGGGCTATAGAGATGGCTTAGCTTAAATAAAGGCCAGGTTCACTTTGACAAGAAGTCAAAGTGCTTTAGCTGCTAAAGCCAACAGTGAGACATGGCATTGGATGAGTGGAAAGAAAATTCCTTGCTATGTAGTTTTTCACAGCCTTGCATTCATTTGGTGGAAATGATGATAGAGAACAATAGACCATTTGATGATTTAAAAGGAACACACACATTTGGATTTAAAAGATCGTAACTGGGAAAGGACTAGAGAATGCTGACTGCATTTTAAAAAACTTTTTAATCTTTTAAAACCATTCCATTTTTGTTTTTATGAGTAAATTGGGTACCCAATCCAGGGCCCTGCTGCATGATGGCCAAGTATTCTACAACTGAGCTATACACTTTTGAGTTAGAAAAATAAAGTGTTTTCTTAAGGTAACACTATAATAATAATAATAATAATAATAATAATAATAATAATAATAATATCCCCAAAAGGAAACAATAAGTTAAGACATACATAAAATAACAATAAAAAAAACCTTTTTTGAGGGGCAGGGAACATCCTGGAATCCCTCATTTATAATTTAGAATGCAAACAAAAAAAAAAAACGAAAGGCACACTGTATTGGCTCCGTTTCTATTGCTGTTCTGAACATGACAAAGGGTAGCTTCAGAAGGTAGTTTATTTTGGATTATAGTTCCATCAAGGGAGGCATAGCAGCAGAGCAGGAAGATGTGCGATCATATCCAGAACTGTGAACAGGAACAGAGAACCCTTCCTGAAGTGGTGCAAAGCTAGTTCCAGGGACATTTCCTAATCCTCTCTAGGGGACACTGTCATTCAAACCACCATACATTGTTATAAATAACACAGTAGTCCTGTCTGTAAACTCAAACAACTCAGACCTTTTTACAGGCATTATCCATGGATTTTTAACACTGTGAAATTAAAAAGAAAAAGATTTACTAATCTTTTTTTGTCCATGAAGAATGGTTAGATGAGCACCTGGTTTACCTAATGCAGGTCCTTAACTGTAGGACTGGATGTAACTCCTTGTATTTAGTGATGCTCACCACAGAAATGAGTCAGGACAAGGCCCAGCAGGTGAGGTGTGCAGCCTCCGTGAGACAGTTAAACAGAGAAAACAAGAAAGAAAAGGCCCAGAAGGTGAAATGTGCAGCCTTTGTAAGTTACTAAGTTATAAAAAGAAGGAGGCGAGACAGCTGACTTCTCAGACTTCTATCCTTTAAATGTTTACTGGGTGGGGAGGAAGCCCTGTTGGAGTGGGGCATGAGAAGGCAGGCTGGCAGGCAGAGACAGTGAAGGGGAAAAAGAGAACAGACTTCTTTTACTAGTAGTTTTAAGATGCTTCCAGAATATTAATTATTTCTCTAATGTCCATAATTCCTCTCCCTCAAGAAGACTTTTAATGATAATTCCAGAAGATGAAGAGAGAACAAATATCTAGCAATCTACAGAATGTACACATGAATACTGCTGATGTGCTTTTAAAACTTTAAACAAATGGTGTGCACGGTCCTCAGTCAGAAGCAGTGACTCCAGAAAGTTGAGCACACCTTTACCTGCCACCAAGTGCTGTAAATGTTTACTTGCTAACTTTCGTTTATAACAAAGAAACCGCACAGTCCATATCCTGATACTCACTTTCCCGTAAATAGTAAACCAGAACAGGCCAGAAAGAAAAAGGAGTGTGAACACAAAAAGATAATAAAGAAATGAAGGTTAACAGAACAAACTAGCAGCTAAACAGGTTACTGGTATGAACTGGATAATACTCATTCATAGATAAGCCATTCTGCAGAATATACCCAAGAAATGCCCAACCGTACTACAAAAGCATTT
>JAQHUG010000015.1:13580956-13591678 GCA_028555095.1 Dicrostonyx torquatus | reverse complement strand
TCCTGCCCCATCTTAAGGAAGCAGGGGGAGGGTGGTGGGGTAGTGGGGGAGCGGGAGGGCCGGGAACAAGGGGAGTAAATGTAAATTTTTCTTTTAACAATAATAAAAAAAAATAAAATAAAAAAAAGAAAAGCCATTCTGTTTGAAAAGTCTTTAATTTAGTTAAAAATCTCTTCACGTTCCAGGATCCTATTACACAATTACTAATAAGCCTTCATTCCTTATTTATATACATTATACATGCAGGAGAAAAAAGAAATTATTTGTGAAACAACATTATAAATTAATTAAATCCCTGCTGGGGTGCCACATAGCAGCTTTAGAGACAACACAGACAGGAAGTTGGCGCAGCAGCATCATGTTTTGTCACTTTCCAGTCTCTGTTTCTCATCCTGTCCCACCTGTCCTAGGTGAGATAAAAGTTTGCTATATGCTTCCCTGTTAAAAAAAAAAAATCGCTTAAGTATTTATAAATGTCTATTAATCTACCTAGCAGATGTGGCACAACACTTACAAAAATGCTTCATGTATGCAACGAGTAAACTCGGGTGCTAGAATCCATTCAGTCCTTAGTGTGACTTACATGTACAAAATGAAGGGTAAACGATGTGAGAGCTCATTAACCATCCGAAATAATATAATGTGCATCTATGACAAAATGTTCATGGCACATTGCTTAAGGACAAGGATGGCATGATAACAACAGGGAGATGTGTCACCAACAAAAACATGGAATACTATAACCAGAAGATCAGTGTCACAACACCAGCAATGCCCTATTTTCTTTATCTTCTTCTCCTTACTTCAACAGCAGTTTGAAAATAAAATGCTGTTTACACTATTCTACAGTACTTATGGTACTTGGGATTTACATTTTCTTTACAGAAAGGAGAGAGGGTTTATGTAGGTGGAGGTACAGGTAAGCCATGCTTCTCCTGGGCCCTGGCTCCAACAGGGCAAGAAGGGAGCGAAGGCTGAGGCAGGGTGTACAGTGACAAAATTTTACAGTTCATTAACATAGCATTCTCCAGTTGAAATGCTTTAAGAAATATTCTGCCATGAAGTTCTTTCATTAGTCTAAATACCTATGGGATCCTGAATCTCTATAAACAATCCTTTTGTGAATATCATGTCCACAAAGAGTAGCACATTAGCAAAGGCTGCCCCAGTGGTCACTGGGTGGAGTCCACACAAAGACTCCATGAAATATCTTCATGAAAGAGCTCAGAAGCTATGTCAACAGTGTTGCAAGAGTATGTTTTTCATTTACTGTGCTGCAAAGATGGAGTCTACTAATTAGCTAATGTTATAATCAACATGGATTTCACAAGACAAGCCACTGGAAACTTCCAAATCCATCTCTCCCTAAGGACACCGTTTTGAAAAGATAAGCACCACTGAGGTGTGCAGCTCTGAGGTGGCCATGCCTGCAGGAACGGGGAAATGATGTGTGACCCAGTACAGCTACACTATAGCTCAGGCAGGGATTACACAACTGACAACAGTCACAGCACTGAAACATCCTTCATCTCAAAATATCCTATTATATTATCAAACATACCTTTGTGCAATGTTCCTGCCATAGCCCCATTTCAGCTCTGACTCTTTCAGAGACTGAGTGAGGGTAGGAACCAAGTGGATGACAATGTGCGCACTCAGTGCTGCCACCATCTCCAGGATGCTGTACACCTGGTAACTGTACTGCACACCATAGTCCTGGATGAACTGCCTGAAAGGAAAACAGGCCATTTAAGAGTCAACCTCAGGCAATTCCTTGGGCCAGTCATATACATCATAATCACTTTTAACCTGAACGTAACAAGGATCATTTCATCAAGACTGAGAAGACTCTACATGCAGACTACTGGTAAGGCTTGTTTGTTTCTTAACTTTTGGTGGTAGGGTAGTTTCATGCTATCTGGCTTGACTTAGAATTCATTATCCTCCTCCTCAGTCACCTAGAATGCTGGGACTACAGGTGTGTATCACCAAGACCAGCTCGGTGACACTTAGCAGAAAAATAATTGGAAGGAGAATCATGTAGGGGAAAAAAATGACTTTTAAAGACTTTCCATGATATTCTCCACTTCAAACTGGAATGGGAGGAGTGTGGAAGACAGCTCGCACAGTCAAGTTTCCTCGTTATTTCTTAGCACATCAAACATCTGTATTAGTTAATACAGTATAAGTATAGAAAATATTCATAAGATATTTACACATTTTAAATGAATAAGAGACATTATAAGTAGACATTCTTTATAAATAAAAAACCATATATTTGACCACTAAAATTTCCAAACTCCTCAATCAGTATAATAAAAGCCATGTACCTTAATAAATCATATATAACAAAGATTCGCTCTTTTCCCTCTTCCCAAGGTTTTGAAATTTTTATGAACACACTAGCATAAACTGATGACAATTGAAATGAACCAGAAACAGTAGACAAGTGCAGTCATGTGACGACAGGGAAGAAACACGCCTCACATCACCTGTCGTGTGGTGGCAAGGTAGGGATGTGTGACATAAAACCAAGCTAGTAGAGACCCTGAGAAAAATGGCACAAAGAAACTACCCTAATAGACTCTACACCAGGCAGTGGTAGCACATACCTTTATTCCCAATATTCGGGAGTCAGAGACAGGAGGATTTCTGTTTCTTCGAGGCCAGCCTGGTCTACAGAGTGAGTTCCAGGACAGCCAGGACTGTTACACAGAGAAACCCTGTTTTCAGGAATAAACAAAAAGAAAACAGAGAAAGACTCTACAAGAGCAAAGAAGGGCCCAGGGAATGTGGCTAGGCATATCTTCTACCCTTATAGAGTCCATGTTTCCCAGTTAAGATTTCTGAAGCTTCAGTGTTTAAAGCAAGACTAGGGACAGGCATTTTTACAGCACCTGTGACGAGCAGGCACACATGTTTTCCCGACTTATGTATCTTACTTTTTCTTCTTAACCAAATTCAAGATTCTTTCTCACTGAAGACACGAGTAATTTCAAGTCAGTTAACTTACCCTTCTCCTTGGCACTTTTATTTTTCAATAAAACAACACAATGTAACAAAACTACTGCCCCAAATAATATAATTGAAACACTGTAAACAAGTAGTAACACATTATGTTTGGGATAATTAGTTATTTAAAAAGCATGTTGGCTGTCAAATGGCTGGCAACCCTCTACTTGCCAGTTGGCATGTTTTCCAGTTACCTAAACAGAGAAGTCAGCTGGGTGGCAGGTTCTTCTTCTGACCCCACTTGGCAGGTTTTTATCATGCATTGCAGGTTCTCTGTGGCCAGCTTTTTAACTAGGAGAAAATGATAGCATTACACAGTGTGTCTGAGCTGACCATCTGGATCCTCATTTTTAACTCTTCATTTAGAAAAATACATTGTTTTCTTCAAGTAGGTACATGCTTTTTGTAAATTTTCAAAATGAAAGAGTTTGTTTTGTTCTTAAGAATACCTAAAAAGTTTGAAAATCTATTTTGAGTCTCAAAGCTAAAATAATACATATGAAGATATGTTTTCCCTTCAGAAAGGTATCCATACTCAAAAACCCTTCCCATCCTAATCTTACAGATAAATACAGACAAGAGAGCCTTTTATAAGACATGAATTTATAGGCAGGCATATTGATTTTATTTTAAAATTCACAGGCACATATATTTCACCCCTTACAAATCTTTAAGTAGCAAACTAGACCAACCAATAATGTTCCTTTGTTTAAAATTAGCCAAATATTTGTATTAATTATTTATTTAACCAAATTCTTAAAACACTGTGCCTATATATACAGCATAAAAATGCTGCTGCAATTTGGATCTTAAATGTGCCACAGGCTCACATATTAAATGCTGGTTGGCAAGCCCAAGGTTCGACAGAGGAGTGTGTGCCTCTTCCCTCCGCTGTTTCGACTGCCGCAGATGAGCAGTTTCTGCCTTCGGATACTCCCATCACGATCATGGCCTCAGCACCAAGTTAAACGGTGGGTGTGTGTGTGTGTGTGTGTGTGTGTGCACGTGTGTAAAATGATCATGTACTTTGAAGCTTACAAAATGGGGGCAAGCCAACCTTCCTGTACTTTAAGTTGATTTGTTAAGGAACTGTGAAGCTGAGTAACTCAGACCTGAACAATTGTGTGAAAAACTTAAGTTCTTAATGGTATAAAACTCTTGTTTTGAGCCCACTAATATATATTATGTGTCTTCAAACTGAATAATCATATTTGTTTTAAAGCACCACCTTGACTGTCACAGTGTGTAGAAGCAGATGCCTCACATACAGTGCAGGGACTTTTAGTATTGTCAGATCTGTGCAAGTTTACCCAGAGTCAGCTTCATACTACTTCTGATATCTCAAAAGGAAACCCTACCCTGTAGCTATCACCTGTTTTCCATAGGTAAGGAAGCTTATCTACTTCTGTCTCAGAGACGCGTTTTCTGAGAGCTGGTGGATAACACTACTCAGAATGGCATATAATTTAAAACGTATAAACTCTACCTTTCAAGATTTTCCATCTAGAGTTGTAGACCTGCTGTTAATAACATGCAGGTGAAAACACAGGGAAGAAAACCATGGCTACACAACTACCATGCTGCCTGCACTGAGTGGGGAAACCCTGACTGATGAAGTGCAGGGCTCTCACTGCACTTCTCCATGGCGAGCTTTGACAAGCACAATGCTTCTATTTTAAAGATCCAGGTTCTCTCAAGCCACCACAGGTATGTCCTCCTGCCAAGCCATAGTACAATACGGAAATGTAACAAATCACTCTTCCCAGACTCAGACTGAGAGCAGTCGAGAATGTTTTAAACACTGAAAATCCTGTAGATTAGAAAAATAGTGTAACTTTTTGAGGAAAAACAGGACATGTCAAAGATCATTTGCGCTTTCCACCACCACTTTAGGCACTGCCCTCAGGTTCCTCAGAGTCCACTTCACACTCAGCAGTTAAAAGGGAATCACATGATAACAGTCACACACACACACACACCCCTCTGCACAAAAATCAGGGCCAACGGCCTACCAAGGACTCAGGCCAGCACCGTGACTCCTGTTCTGTAGTCTCCAAACTTATTGAACCATGTTATAGTGGGGACTAGAGATCATACTTCAAAGTGAGCACTCAAGGTGAGGCTGGTGAGACTAAAAGGAGGGGCTGCGCAAAGGAGCCTCCCACATTTGGATATTCTAGCAGAAAACTAAAGAGACCTCCCATCTCCTGACACTTGACAGGTACCATGTGATAGCAGAGTAAATCAGCACGAACATTTTTTTTTTTAAAAGCTAAATAGCCTGACAAAAGAAGTACCCCACACATAAATTACTTGCCTCAAGGAGGGGAGAGGGTGATACAACTCCTCTCCCAGAAAACCTAAACTAAAAATACTTAAGTGTGCCAGTATTTGAACACCCTCCCACCCCACCAGCCATGACTCATACCAAGGGATGGAGAATGACCATGCACCTTTTAAAGCTCTGAGTTTAACCCATGTGAAAGAATAGTTGCTTAACTCATACATAAAAAATGTTGATGATCAAGACTGAGCCAACTAACCTTGGGGTTCACTGACCAACACCAGACATTTTAAGATGCCAGGGAGGAGTAGTTCAAGGTCACAAACACCCGTGCCGGTTTCCTTGAAGAGCTGGAGGATGAAGGCCAAAACAGATGCTAATCGAGGAGGGGGTGAGGACCCTTTGAACTCAAGATAGGATTTCCTGAAAATAAGCAAATTTTATTTTACTTTTCTTCTATTTCAAGTTTCAATTGAGCACAATCAAATGCCATGAATATTAAAGACACTGGAAAAATTTATTCCCTAGATAAAGTATAGTTTTAAAATAATGTATATTTACCGTGCTAACTTTACAGAGCATTTTGGTGTGCTGTGTACTCTAAAACCTAGTACAGATTATAAAATCTTAAGCAACTTCTTTTTAAAATGAACTTGACCAAACCTAACTGCTAACTTGTTTTCTCACGTATGTTTCATATCTCTTATCAGTTTTGCCAGGAATCAACACTTCCTCTAATGTCAAATTTACATAAACAAATCTCCCCTCAAATTTATTTACTTAGAATTTAGGAGAGATCTTATGTTTCTAAATAAATAAAAGGACAATCCTAGGAATTAGCTTCCAGTTCTAGATTTATATTTCCTTCACTAGGAAATTTAAAGAACTAATTTAAGATTGAATATCTTCTCTCCAGACATAATAAACTGTAACATTAAAATTCAACAGAGATTGGAAGAATAACAACCTTCTTGACTCATCTTCCCACTCAACCACTTAGAACTGGTCCTGATCACCATTCAAAAAATGAATAAGCTTCAAAGTACCAAGTTTCTTTAAAATATCTAGATGATATGAAAACTGACCAAGAAATACTTAATATCCTTGTATCATTAATTTTACTGGTGCTTGGGATTAACTTAGATTAACTTAGAACCTTGTACATGGTAAGCAAGCTTCATGCCACTGAGGTGCATTTCCAGCCCTAGCTACTAGTCAATCAAATCTGGCATACATATATGTTTGAATACTAGAAGTAAACATAAAGAAACACAAAAACAACTAAGGCTTATAAACTCATTCAAGAAACTACATAGATCACTCCTGTTCCACACACACAGTGACTCCTACAAATTTAACATCCTTGCTACAACCACCATCTTAGGCAGTGTTTTGTTTTGTTCTGTGCAGTGCAGAATTACTAATAATTTGGTACACACTGAACACCAGGAGCAAATGTAAAAATAAACATATAGAATTAAGCGAAAAAGAACAACAGCCTCATCTGGTGGAGAAGTCAGTTGTGTCAATAAAGGGGTAATTTTAATATATGTGACTGGTACTTTGACAAAGAATCATCACAGAGTTGTCATGGATTCTGACAAAGAAGCCCTAACTCAAACAGATCACATAGTAGAAAGGTGCAGAATGGAGGAAACAGTAAGAGCCCAACTCATTACTTATGTTGGAAGCAAAACCCTTCCAATCAGTTGGAATCTAATACATAAAGAATAAAAGCCATTCTTAATTATATATGAAGCAAAACAGAAATCTGAGAATAGAGCTAGGATACTAACCAAGGGGCTTAATTTGGGTTTATGATTTGAATTCACCTCCCCATTTGTCATGGGTTTTTAAAAAATATTTAATTAATTAGTTCATTAATTAATTTATTTATTATGTATACAATAGTCTGTCTACATATATGCCTACAGGCCAGAAGAGGGCACCAGACCTCATTACAGATGGTTGTGAGCCACCATGTGGTTGCTGGGAATTGAACTCAGGACCCTTGGAAGAGCAGGCAATGCTCTTAACCGCTGAGCCATCTCTCCGTCTCCTGTCATGGAGTTTATATTAAACAAGGTAATATCTCAAATGTAATAACAGATTACTACAACCTTGCTGGAAATGCAGAATGAACTAAGACAAAACTATTCTGAACCTAAAAATTGGGTCAAAAAGACATGTGTTACCCTGTGGTATTAGTTACAGGATGCGTGAAGGACAGTGGGTATGAGTGCTGAGAGATGACATTTTAATGACCAGCATGGACAAAGCTATAATATAGGGAAGAATATAGCATCTTGAGAGCAATAACCAAACCAGGGTCAGTGGGGCATATATAGGACAGGGACACTATCAACAGAAAGATGAGTGACAAACTTTGGGTGGCTAAAGTACATCACACACACAGGAAAAAGGAGTCAGCAAAGGTTTGGGAGCAGGGAAGTGTCAAAACTAATCTGGCAAGACTGGTGGCACGCTTTTAATCCAGGTATTGGGAGGCAGATACTAGTGGATCTTTGTGAGTTCCAGGCCAGGCAAGGTGACACTATGAGAACCTGTACTACAAAGAAAAAGAAAAAAGAAAAAAGAAAAAAAGGGGCAAGAGGGTTTTAGTTTTAGAAGAAAGACTAGATACGGTGATTACCATGGTGTAATGTGATAAGATAAATGGGAATGAACAAAGACAATAAAGTTTCTGGCCCAAGTAACATGATTCTAGGAATGTTTGAGAAACAGAATTCTATAATTTCATCAGATCATTACAAAGATCAAGTCAAGGCTGGGAAGATGGCTTAGTCGGTAAAGTACTTGCCTTCTAATCATAAGGGCCTGAGTTCAGTTCCCATTAAAAAAAAAAAAAAAAAAAAAAACAGGCATGGCTGCTTGAACTTGCAATCTCAGCAATACAGAGACAAAGCCAGACAGACCTCGAGGGTTGATCACCACTAACACAGTTGCTGGGCAGTCTAACCCAGCAGTACACAGCATCTTACAAACAAGGTGGATGACAACAAAAGAAAGACCTCACAGGCTCTCCCATGAAGGAGGATCCCCATCCACCCACCAGAGATACAGAGACAGAGAAACAGAAACAAGAGAGACAAAATGAAAGCATTTCAACACAGAAACTTATTAATACTACATACAATAATCTAGTCTCATATAATCTCAAAATTTTAACAGTCTCATAATTTTAATCACTATATGAAGACAGGAAAAGATAATTTCTATTACCAAATCTTCTAATGTTATGGCTAAAGGATATAGAGGGTTAGTTAAAACACTAAACAAGGAAACAAACAAACAAAAACAATCCCAAGAAATGAAGGCTGGAGAGATGGCGCAGCAGGTAAGGGCACCTGCTGCTGTTACACAGACACTGAATTTGGCTGTTTGCCCACAGGGGCAGCTTTCAAGCATCCAAAACTCCAGTTCCAGGGGATCTGATGCATTGTTTTAGCTTCTACAGGCAGCAGGCATGTATGTGGTACATGCAGGCAAAACTGACACATATATGTGAAAAATAAATTTTTTGCATAAAATAAATTAAAGGTGGGGAGCAAATGTTATTAAACCATCTCCACCCCAGGATTATTTCAAAGGAAATGACACATACCTCCTCTGTCCTACACCTGGGCCAAGTTTGATGGCACTGTACCTTTCTCATTACTTCAAAGATAAAAATCAAGAAAACATACCCCAGAATATTCTAAACATAGAATATTTATATTTATTTATGTTTAGAATGTTCTGGGAAATATTCTTCAAACATCTTCTCAGTAAAAGTTAACTTTATCCCCAAAACAACTAGTTATTTTACATAGCAAATATAATAATTTCTTTCGTTGAATGAAGCTCTTCTAAAATAATTCAAAATGATCTGGTTTATGGTTATCTTCCATCCTAGTAAAATCCTCATGCTTCCTTCAGAACAGTCATTTCTAAAGGACCATCAATCTATCTACACCAATACCTTACATGGGAATCATACATTGCACCAGCAAGTCACGGAGAATAAGAGTGAAGAAAGATAATCTTATGTTTTTGGAAACTGCCAAGAAAACTCCACACATTTGCTGGTGTTATGTGCTGAGTAGTTGGAAAATATTGTGTAGCAGCAAATTCTCTAACCATGTCCTTTTTATTATTTTTACTACAAAACAAGGTCCTATGACCTGATGTCAACATGTATGAAAGACTAAATACCTCAGATATTCTCTAAACAACAATATAAAGGAAGCTCTAGTCTATAATAAGGGAAATTCATGACTAAAATATGTATTTGCTGAAATATCCCAAAGTGGAAGATGCCCCACATAATCACCGTTGCAGACACCCAAGTGACCTATATGAAGAACCCACACTAGTTCGCTGCTAAGCTGGTCTTCCTGTGGCTATTTGAGTTAAGAGAGTTTTAGTGAGAAAGAAGGACAGCTAGGTCCATGGTGAGCTTCTGGTGTCCCTCTGTCCCCAAGTTCCTTCTGAGTTCATTGTGTCAACATTACCACTCCTAAAGAAAAATGGTGCTCAGGACTCAGAGGAAGAGAGGAGTTGACCTATGCATTGATAAGGCCATAATTGATAGCAGATATTTTACAGAAAGTATGAATACAAAACAAGAAATAAAAGAATTGAGATAGAGGTCCAAGCAAGTAATCTCAGCATGAGCAGGCCCAAGCAAGCAAACCACGTGGGAAAAGACCTAAATGACCACCAGGATTGCAAAGAGATCCCCAGGAGCTCTGAGCTACCTCCAGGAATGCCCAGTGACCTGCAGGGTGACTGGAACTGTGGCCCTGAATGCACCCCTAAGAGAAACCATCTGAGCCTTGAGTCCATTGGCACCAGGAAGATTGATCACCAGAGACACAGCCCCAACTACACCAGTCAGAGAAAAAGATGGGTAGACAAGGTAATAACACACTTAATACTACAAAGAGTAACACAACACCATGAAAAACTAGTGGTTCTACAACAGCAAGACTTGAACACACTAATATAGATGAATCAGAAGAAAATGACCTAAAAAATACATTTAGGAAAATGTTTGAGGCCCTTAAAGAGGAAATAAAAATTCCTTCAAAGTAGAAGAAAAGACAAACAAAAAAATTAGAAGAAATCAACAAATCCTTTAAAATAAACGAAGAAAAAGCAATCAAACAGATGAAAGAAACTATTCAAGACTTGAAAACTAATAACAGAGACAATAAAGAAAACACAAACAGGAAATTCTGGAAATGGAAAATATGGGTAAATGATCAGGAATCACAAAGGCAAGCATAAACAGCAGAATACAAGAGATGGGAAGAAATTCTCAAGAGCTGAAGATACAAAAGAGGAAATAGACTCATCGGTCCAAAAACATTAAATCTAACAAAAGCCTAACATAAAATATCTAGAAAACATGGGACACCATG
>JAQHUG010000015.1:13499623-13579081 GCA_028555095.1 Dicrostonyx torquatus | reverse complement strand
GACACTGAGAGCAACAATTAATAAATAGGACCTGAAAAGATAACATAAAACTGAGACACTTCTGTAAAGAAATGGACACTGTCAACAAGACAAAATTGCAGCCTACAGAATGGAAAAAGATCCTCATCAACCCCATATTGGACAGAGGGCTGATCTTCAAAATATCTAAAGAACTCAGGAAACTAGTCATCAAAAAGAACAAATAATCCAATTTTAAAAAAATGGGTTAAAGAACTAAACAGAGAACTCTACACAGAGTAATCTAAAATGGCTGAAAGACACTTAAGGAAATGCTCAACATCCTTAGCCATTAGAGAAATGCAAACCTTTGCATCAGAGAAAGATCAAAAACACTGATGAGAACTATTGCTGGAGAGAATGTGGGGTAAAGGAAACATTCCTGCATTGCTTGTGGGAGTGCAAACTGGTACAGTCCCTTTGGATATCAGTATGGCAATTTCTCAGAAATTAGAAAACAACCTACCTTAAGACCCAGCAATACTACTTTTAGGTATTTGCTCAAATGATGTACTACAGGGATATGTGCTTATCCATGTTCAATATGGCATTATTCATCATAGCCAGACCATGGAAACAACATAAATGCCCCTTGACTGAAGAGTGGATAAAGAAGATATGGTACGTTTATACAGTGGACTACTACACAGTGGAAAAAAATGACACCGTAAAATTTGCAGGCAAAAAGATGGGATCTAGAAATCATCATATAGAGTGAAATAACCCAGACCCAGAAAGACAAATATCATATGTACTCACTCATAAGTGGCTTCTAGACATATAGCAAAGGAAAACCAGCCTACAATACACAATCCCCGAGAACATAGGCAACAATGAAGGCCCTAAAAGAGACATACATGGATCTAATCTACATGGGAAGTAGAAAAAGACAAGATCTCTTGAGTAAATTGGGAGCATGGGGCTTATAGGAGATGAAAGAAGGGGAGCAGAAAAAATATATAGCTCAATAAAAAAATTTTAAAAAAGGACTGTATACTTGTTACTACAGAAATAGTTTAGGTATTAATACTTATTATGATTTATATTAATTCTGTGTGACAAATAGGACCTACTAACAAGTGACAAAGTGTTTCCCAAAAGCTATGTACTAAAGAAGTGTCCTTAACGGGTAATGCTGTTATAAGGTCTCAGAAATATTAGAAGAGAAGTGTGTCTAGTTAGGAGAAGTAGGTCATTCAGGGTGTGCATTTCAGGGCTGTGTCTCGTTCCCTCACCCTGTTCCTGTTTCCCTGTGCTTCCCAGTGAGTGAGCAGCTTTGTTTTGTCATTGCTTTCCTCCTTTGCACAGACCTAAAAGCACTGAAGCCACGAAGCCAGGGGCCCAAATAAACCTTTCCTCCTTTATGTTGTTTTTCTCAGGTGTTTTGTCAAAACAATGAAAAACTGAATAATAAACACATGAAAACAACAACAAAAAAATGAGATAAGTAGTAAGTTCATAACATAAGACTTCATATTGTTCATCAACATTCCTATTTTCAGTTATCTCTCATAAAGTAATTGTTACATACTACATTGTACAAAATACAATTTCTATTGTGATGAAAACATTAGAAATGCATCTTTTAAAAAAAAGCAACCTTTTTTATTTCCTGTGCACTGGTGTTTTGCCTGCATGTGTTTCTGTGTGAGGGTGTCAGATCCCTGGTACTGGAGTTGCAAACAGCTGTGAGCTGCCATGTGGATGCAGGCAACTGAACTGGGGCCCTCTGGTGGAGCAGTCAGTGCTCCTAACAACTCTACCATCTCTCCGTCCCATAAAAAAGTATGTTTAGGGAGGTAAAGAAGGAAAGTAACAGTAACATAGTGAAACTAACACAATTTTAAAAGCAAATACAATATTAACAAATTATATTATTTTTTTAATCTAAAAGCACACAGGAGATATCAAAAACATTCTGGTGGATTCTTCATTGAGAGTTGTCACAATATCAGCAGTGGCTTTCCTATCATTTATTCCATAAAATGATAATCTATTTTCACATAAAGGCTTTATATAAATGCTATGTGGGCTTTATTCCAAGAGGAATAAGATAACAAAGCTAGGAAAAGAGAGAGATGTCTCTTCAGTTACAAAAATAAAGCAAGCAGTTATAGCTGTGCTGTGGAACACTACTAAATGTTAATAGACAAACTTTTAAGTATATCTTTATTGAAATTAAGATATAATTACATTGTTTTCTTCTTCCTGATACAACAAATTCTTGGAAAAGGTTTTTTTTGGAAAAGTTTTTTATAAGCCACCACAATGCTGAGGAATATTAATATTTCTGAGATAGTATAAATTATTTTTTAAAGTGATTAATAACTTATACATATACCTCTTTGTAATAATTGTATTACCTTATGGCATGGACAATGTGCTTCCTTACGGGCATCATCTTTGGAAGAGAGGCTGGACTTCTCAGTGCCAAAAGAACAGGATGCTGTCCAAGATCTGAAACACACGGTGAGGTGGGGAGAAACCGCCCAATATACTGCTCAATGACATTCCTTAGCAACTGATTCAAGTAGGCATTTTGATTTTGAGACTGACAGCATACAATACATATGCCCTATAGAAAGGAAAATAAGCAAAAAGAGAAATGTCAAAAGGTAAAGTTTCAAATAGTGTTTAGGAACTTACTAATATGTTCTCCAGCATTAGTATTCATGGCAGAATTTGTACCTTCTTACCATTAATAGGACTTCTGGTATCAAGAATAAGTAAGGCAAACATGGCCCTTCTAGAGCTGTTGGTACAGGTGGTAGTGGAATCTAACCAAGTACATGTTGTAGAGGCATGACCAAAGGAAATGAAGGTAAGGACTCCTCCTGCATAGAACACTTGACTACCATGATCATCAATTTTATACCCATGTCATCACTAAGTTATAAAATACATGTGCCATCAGTATTTTTCAAAGGATTTAAACCAAAGCTCATTGTATCAGGAAGCAAAAGATAAAAGAGTAAAAGCCTGCCCCTCAGAACGCAAACTGCTAATCCCCTAGAGGCACAGCTGGGTAGGGGAGGTATCATTCAGTCATTTTGGCTAAGAACATAATATTTACCCTGAAAATTTGCCATGCAAAGGAATAAGATCATTTTTTAACAACTCATAATGGGAGAGGGATGCTGATACTTAGACCAAAAATAAGCACCTCCCTAGAAGTTTTTCTATGTGCTACTACTGTGCCAAGTGCTTTATAGTCATTATTTCATTTCAATTTTTAGAACAAAGGAGTTAATATCATATTTCCATTTTACAGTCAAAGAAACTGAGGCTCAAGGAAATTAAGAACTTAATAGAAGTCACAAGAACTCACTATAATATCTTTCTGCATGTATCCTGATATAATCCCTTCCATATGTATGCAAGTTAGCAAGGTACTCTCATAACAATATTTGATACTTACAAATGATTAAATCCATTCCCTCAGAAGAAGAACAATTTTCTGCATGTTTATTAGGATTCCATTGTAGCCACAATTGGATGTTTATCTACTAAAAAACTCTAAAAGTTCATTTGTGGTGAAAAATAGTATAGAGCCACTGAAATACTGGCAAGAACATAGCTAAAATGAACAATGGTAGAGCCCGCCTGCTCAGTCTTGCATGCTTTGTTTAAGGAAAAAGCACAGCGAGAAGTTGGGGGGCAGAAAGAATCCACAGATTCTTTAAAAATTAAACAGAGCACCTTTAAAAATTAAAGATTTTTAAAGTTCTGCCAAATGGATAATTCAACAAAAACATCACTTTATTTCTTAAGCAACATCTACTTACAAGTAAACCAGTTCTAAGAAGACCACAGAGAACAAACATCCAGACTTTCCTGGTACTCTAAACTCCATTCCATACATTTGTTCTCCCATGCAACTGAGTGCCAGGTTCCTACTCTTTGTCATTCTGCTTGATGGCACACTCAGCTTTGACATAAATACCAACATGAACATATAATTAGAGTCAGTTTAAAACTTGTCAGAAATGTCAAAACTTTGCTTTAAAAAAAAAAAAATCCACCATGGGAGACTATGCTAACTGTCAAATTCTGCTCCTCTCTGCCTCCCCTTCTTTAGAGAATCTCAAATTTAGAAAAGTCTAACTTTCAGTATCACACACTAATGAAAGAGACCAGTACTTCAGACTGCCCACGGGATATCATTATTTACACATTCCAAATCACTTCAAACTAAAGCTATTAAAGCCAGCTTTTTCTATACATGTTCCTGGCTGGCCATGAACTCCTGCCTCGCCTCCTGAATCCTGGCACTACAGGTATGTGTCACCATGGCTGTTTCTTTACAATCTCTCAGTTCAGTTACCAGCAGCACCTTCCAGCCTCTATCATTCTTGTCTAAGATGCACTCATTTCTGTTTCTCTCCCACATTTAGTAATGTATTTTTAATCAGAGTTCATCAATGTTTCTGACATCTGCACAGGCTCTAATCTCACTGCTTAGTTTAAACCTTCTCGTAACGTGTGGAGTAATTTCAATGAACTAGTCACTGCCTCATAGGTCTTAAATCTAACTCCCACACCAAGATCATTTTCCCAAATACAAGCACAACTCACACTTCTTTGCTCACAAGCAATGTTGTGCATGCATGAGATGGAGCCCAAATTTTTGGCAAGGAATATCAAACCCTCCATCACATGTCTCTTCCTATGTGAATTTCCAGCTGCAGAAGAATGATTTGTATTTCTCCAGTGGGCTAGATTTTCCTTAAAGCTCTTGACCTTGTCTAGGTTACTCGACAGGAATGGCCCTCTGACTCCTAGGCATTCTGCCTTCATGCCCAGAGTTCTTTGTGCTGCTTTTCCGTCCTTTTCACCCCAGCCTGGCTCTCACAGAACTAAGGTCTCCAAGGAAAATACTGAGTGAGCTTCTAAAACCTTTTGAACTCCTTGCCTTCATTCCCAACTCGAGCTTCTTGAAAATTTGTCTCTCTCGCCTTTGTTTCCAAAGTCAAACCCAAAAGGCATTCAAAACATTTTCAATGGATGTGCCATTTGCAAACAGTACTTTTGAGATCACAATTTCTTCAATCCGTATTTTGAAGCATGCTTTGAGGCAGTTTCTACACTGGGTATACCTGGAGATACAGAGGAAGACTCTTCTGAATTGCAGTCAGCATTGGCGCAGGCAACTCCTTCTCCTGCTGTAATACCGTGTGTGGCAGTAGTAAACAATCTATGATCCGAAACAGTAGCTTCTGTGCTTTTGAGGTGGCAAAGATTTGTGCCCATGACTTAACAAGAATTCCTAATAAAAAAGAAAAGTAGCTTTGGTTACAATTATCTCCTAATCAGAACATTTTTGCTACTCTATGTAAAAAATGTACTTTATTATAGCAACAAGTCAAAATAGACAGCAGGAAGAAACATATGCCGAGTGAAAAGACATAAAGGCATCCATTTAATTCTTCACTAAAAGAGTACAAATGAAATGCAATGGCATGGCAAAGACAAAGTCTACTTGGAATGTAGCAAAAGTGGGAACTACAGGGATGGGTCCTTAAGGGTCATCAGTAGACTATCAACCAGGGAAAAGGGTGAAGAATGCACAGAAACAGGGATGGTGAGATGCAGGCCATGGGATATAAACAATGGGAAATCTAAATGAAACCAAGACCAAGTTTCTCCTATCTACCCTCACCCTCAGAAAAACAACCTGAGGAAAGCTGGGGGTACCACTGATGTATCAATTTCTCTTTGTCAGAAATCACTCATCAATTAGGATCTCAGACACTCTTCTTAACCTGGAATGCAGTTTTAGTGCCTTCCACTAGCAGCCATACATATATGCGTGTGTGTGTATGTGTGTGTGTGTATGCATGCATACAAAAAAAAAAAACACAAAACACAGAAAAAAACCACCAGAGGTGTCCTGAACTAGGAAATGGTAATTTACTGGCCCCTTCCTATGGCTATGATATCCTAACCCTAACACAGGATCAAACTCTTAAGGGGTTATACTTGTGCTTTCTCCATTCTGTTTTAAGTCTTTTATGTAAACAGCAAGTAACTTGTTCTAATTTCTAATGGAAAAATGAGTAATTTATTAGCTATGTAATCCATTCTTACCCTTTGAGACTTTAAGCAAATGGAGAGAATCTAGCTCCGTATGCAAGGGGCGGGGGAGAGCTCAGTGCAAAACAACAAAGAAAGCCCTCAATTTTTCATGAGCAAAATTTTGCCCCAAATGCACACATGATCAATTCATAACGGATTCTGTGATTCTTGATACAGCTATCATGTACTCTGTAATCATCCAAATACCTTGGGAAAAACTAAATCTGGCAAGCAACTTTCTTAGAACTTTCCTAGAGACTAGTAAGTGATAAACCTGACTTGCTAAAATAATCACATAGATATTACTGCTGAATTGGTAATAAATCTCCACTTTTTTCAAAAATTAAATAATCTAAATTACAAGTACTGCTTTCAGTACCTTCTACATTATCCATATTTCCACATCTTCACAGTCTCCTTTATCTTTCACAACAAAGATAAAAGGTTTCAGACAACCCAAATAAGGTTTATTCATACATCCTGAGATTAAAGGGAATAGATACAAGGTTTGGGCCATAGAGAAATAAAGAAAATTCAAAATTTAAATTCTATATAAAACGTCTAAGAGAATATTTCTCATTTCCTTTTATTCTGTTCCTATATTTGGTTAGCAACATGGTTTAGTCAACAAAGGTATTCAAATTACTAACTTCCTAAAGAAATATGAACCCCATTGTTATAGAACAAGCACAAGAAGAGTTCTTTTGAAAAAGAAACCAGTTTGTGAAGAGTAAGATTTGAAGCATCAATGTCACTGGTATTATACCTCCTTCTCCATGCATAGGAGACCACAAACAATGAAAGGAAGTGACAGCTTTCTGGTGTTTCAACTTTTACCTAAATGTAGGTACACATTAATAGAAGGCTCATTTTAGAAGTTTGGGTATTATAATTTGTCTGAAATTATCAGCAGCGGTTATCTTGGAAATATCTTGTTATTATCATAATAGTAATATCATATTAATATTAATATCAATAAGAGCACAGCAAATAATGAGGGATAGCTTGAACTATTTTAAGTAAACCACTGTATTTCATACTATCTTACACCTCCACAAAGAGTTAAGTGATTTGTCGTATATATCTTTTTCCATTTGGATCCTAATAGCTCGAGTTAAAGAAATGTTTCTAGCAAAAACATGTCAGAAATACATACCCATAATTCCATAAGTCAGCTGCAACCCTGCACTGGAAATTTTTTTTCCCAAATAAGGCTTTATGTATTTTAATACTTCACCAAGGTATTCTAAGGACTTTGTGACCATGGCAGATTTATCAGAAAATGTCTGGAGACTTCCGTAAGTCTTACCAACAGCCTATAAATAAAGGAAAAGATGATATAACTTTCCAAGTCTTATACAATACAAACCTTGAAAACTAACTTCTTCCTTTTTCCTCACTATACACATATCTTATAAATCAGCCTTCATCCTTAAATTTCCAACAAAGATTCACAGCAAGGAAAACTTTAGTGAAGAGTTATGTCTTGCCTTTTATAATTAAAGGTCAAAGGAAGATTTTTATAAAAAATAAATTTCTTAGTAATTATTTACAGAACATCTGATTCAGCAAAATCATTAGTGAGGAGAAACATCTAACTAAAGAAGATACAAGAAGCCAGTAATCAAATAAAGCTTTCTACACAGACTGGTTCATATTTCATGACTGGAAATCTCCAGATTCCTACAGAAAAGAGTTGCAAGTAGCATTACCAAATTCTTACAAGTACAAACTCTTAACTAAGCTCTATTATGTGAATTGATATGCTTCACAGTTTACAACTTAAAGAATATTCTTCAGGAGCCATCGACTAGCTAGCTTAATGTTGTTAGTGGAGGAGATGGAAGATGTGGTTGAGAGGTTAAAGATGGGTCAACCGAGAGATGGTCAACAGAAACATGAAGAGGGACATTAAGAAAAGACAGAAAAAGATAATAATCCCAACAACCTCTAAGGAAGGTGAGGGTAAGCAGGCTATACGAAGCTATAAAAGACAAAAGAGATAACTATAGAGATGGGTTAGAAAGCTTGAGAAAGTTTTAAACCACTCTGGGAACTCACAAAGGCTTTCGATAGTTTACATGAGAACCATAAATGGTACCAGTGTGACCCTTCTTTCTGGCTCCTAGTGGATAGAGGGCAAAGCACATAGGTGTAAGCAAACAATAAAAGAGCACAGATGCTGAGAGCACTGTTAGAGCAGTTGACATAAACCCAAGAGTTTTGATTAAGTTGAATAAGAGAGGAAGCACAGCCTTGAGGGGCTAAATGGATGTAAGTCACATGAAATAAAGACAAGCTAAGAAATTCAGTGAAGTGGGCAAATGAGAAGAGATATATCTCATTAAACCTTTTTTATTTAGCTTTCTGTCCTTCAGACATTTCATCCTTTAGAAGTTCACCAATTTTTGACCACATTTTTCTTGAACACATGCTAAGCGTAAGTGCCTTGAAAAACTTGTATTGTTTAGATCATGATACTCACTAATTGGGAACCTACACTTTCTCAATGAGAAAAAAGGAGGTCATAGGGAGCAACATTATTGAAGAATCCAAACTCACAAATACATATAGCTAGAAAAATATCTTGAGAGATGTTTCAAATAACTCGGAAGCTTTCTTTGCCAGTATGCCAAAATTTTCAAGTGATGTTTCTTAAAGGACAGTAGTAACTAAATTAGAGACTTTCATTGACTCTAAAGCCACATTAATAAAACAAGTTCAGTAAATCTGAATAAAACTTTTACCTATCAATGCACTTGGAAATTTGAGAAAGTTAACGAGTAATATTGCTTCCCAATATTGACATTTCTATACTGGAAAAACAAACAAACAAACACACATACATACACACAAAACAAACAAACAAACAAACAAAACCCCAGGAGAAAAAGATACACATTGACACTGTCCCTTTCCTAAGTCTCTAAGTATCGGGAAGCTCTGAGCTCATGAAGGTTCATGCAAATTTCCTAAATTCTAATTTTCTAGAAAAGCTGAACTACATTATTAGCAACAGATACAGTCAGTTGTTTTCTTTGAAGTGATAGGCTTACGTACTTCACTTCTGAAAAAAAAGAAATGCCTGCCAAATGCCCAAGTCTGAATAATCACATTTTGTCAGATTTCTTTCAAGATAAAAGCAGTCAATTCAGCTTGCGACTCAAGTGCTCACAGGCTCTTTGTTT
Organism: Dicrostonyx torquatus; assembly: GCA_028555095.1. Classification (NCBI taxonomy): domain Eukaryota; kingdom Metazoa; phylum Chordata; class Mammalia; order Rodentia; family Cricetidae; genus Dicrostonyx; species Dicrostonyx torquatus. The sequence continues at coordinate 13,569,800 of JAQHUG010000015.1, read as the reverse complement.
AGACAATGCATTGCTTTGGCACACTGAAATCCTTCACTTGCACTCTGCATTTTCATTTGGAGAATGAGATTAAGGGTTGGAATTTGTTGAAATTTAAATTTTGCTTCCTAATTAATGCTTTTTTTTAATGAACGAGCTCTACTTTTCTGTGAGCACATAAAACATAAGTTTTAAATAATCCGAGGTCATAGGACTTGATCATGTTAACACGCTCACAGGAGTTGAGCAAATTTGTCAGTATAGTATTGAGATCGAGAACATCTTGAGAAGGTTCAGTAACTCCCAGCACTCTATGACACACACTTGAATATTAGTGACCATAGTACCTCAATAAATATGTTTAAACTCCCCCAAACTAAAAACTACGTATTTCCATATATATAAATGTGCCCACAGAGGCCAAAAGAGCACAATGAATCTCCCAGAACTGGAGTTAACTGGTTGTTAGCTGCCATATGGGTGTTGAGAATTAAACCTGGGTTCCCTGTAAGAGCAACAAGTGATCTTATCCAATGAGCCATCTCTCTAGCAACATAGTATATTTCTTAGTACTCTGATGATAACTTCTCATATACCATATCATGCTGTTATTTCCATGCAGAAAAAGCACATTAAGCCAAACATTGGTACTTTATAAAAGAGTCCACTTCTAAGAATGGACCTGAACTGGTGCTTGGGCTTTAGATTTTTGGAGGATTCCACACTATGATTCTCTTGAATCACATAATGGCCTTACCTTAATCCTGTACAATATTCATGCAATTAATAGGTTTTATATTGGACACCTGCCTTCATTCTCCAAGTCTAGAATTCACCAAAGGGAATATATGTAACTAGAAATGGACACTGAATGCTAATGAGTTTCTCTGGTCAACAAAATCTGATGTTTTGGCACAAATTGTTGCTCCAGAATTAACTATGCCCTTCACTGGGAAGACTCACAGAAGGTATGTGTGTATGCGCCCGCGCATGCATGCCCATCCAGATTTCATCCCATGCACCTTTCCCCTGTATTTGATACTTTTTGATCCCTTTTCTAAGACAGGTCAAAGTGGCTACATGAGAACTAGAAGAAACCTGATATTTACCCTAAGGAGCAATATTCGCTCCTTTCAATTTCTCCTAAATGTGTACCATAATCTATGTTACTTTTGCTAATTTTCACAAGGTCAGATCAGACTCACCTAAAAACTTTATGCTCTTTAAAGGATAAATTCTAAATACTTTACACCAAGACATTCTGACTCTTTCCTACTGATGAAATCCACTGACAGATTGGGATTAAACACATTGTATCATTATTTTTACCTTGTGTATCTTAAATTCTCAGATCAGTAAAATTCTTCTTAGATCAAAGACTACTTTAGGTTTTTCAAATGCCTAAGGAGCATTAGATAATGATATCCAACATTTTGCAAAAACCTATCATTGATTTATTGATAAAAAGAAAAATTCATTTAGGCTGGATTAAATTAGAGGAGATCTAACTGTAGTGGAAAGTCTGCTTTCTAACTCCTTTTTTGATCCAAAACTGTTGGTCAGATCCACTTAACAGCCATATAAAATATTCAACAAAAATTTTATTTCCCATCTGCATATTATTATGCTATTATTATTTATCATTAGGGTTTACAGACATCTCTGTTATACAATTATATTTTATCTTACTAGAAATCAAAGGAATTAACTGAGTTAACAATATGGAAATAGCTTATTGGTTGTAATTATTTTCATACAAATAGAATCATATTTTCATGTATTTAATATCAACATGCTCGAAAGTAAATCTACTTTTATTGTAAATGATTTACTAAAGACAATCATTCAAACATTAATAGTTTCAGCTAGGCTTATGAAATGAATAACATTCTATGTTACATTCCTTTAAAATTAATCAAAACTAAAATTTTGAAAGGGACTTAAGAAGAAAAATTAAAAGAAATGTATTAGATTTTTCAAGTTCTAATTGTATTATGAACTAGTTGGTGCTAACGCTTACAGTATCAATGCAGGGCAGTAAATACTCAACTGGAACCATCAGAGACTCTATATGTTTATAACAAATAAAGGTGCACCTGCATTGTTACCAACCAATATCAACAAGATAGACTTTCATTTCAGTTGGCCTTGAAAAAAGATTCCATGTATTCTTTCTTCATTAAGTATAAATTACCTGCTATCTTTAGAGTGAATAGTCTATATCTTAGAGCAACACTTCCTTTCTTTCAGAAGTTTAGAATAAAAGTAATATGACTCAACAAGTAATATGACTCAAGCTAAACAACTCACTTTATAGAAAAAATTAATATTTAAAGATTTTTTAATTGATTATTTGGAAGATAACACTAATAAATGAAAAATACCTCCAGGAACTGAACAAGTGCTTCTTTGGGGTCTTCTGGGCTGGGCAAATGGTCAATTTGAGCCTTTGTGAAGATATTCTTTACTTCTGAGAGTTTAAATAGTAACCTTGTCATTTCAGAAAGCTGTTCCATGTACTCTTTTTCTATTAAAATATGGGAATGATCATGATTATTATATAAACATGCAATAAAATATAAGTTGCACATATACTGGTATGTATATACACATGTGCTGGAAATACACCTTCATTTCTGACATATGTTATGAAAATTCTCACAATGGCAAAAACTGAATTAGACTCTTTACAATTAACCTAACCCAGAAAGTTATTTAGGTCAAGCAACCACACAAAATATAAGAGAAAAAGTACAACCTTTTCTGGCCAGCCTGAGTGAAACTCATGACAGTTTACAAACAATAGCCTTTAAAAAGGCATATTCCACACAAAACAGAACTGTAGGGAACTATAAAATGCACAAGTATCTTCAGTGACTAATAGTAAAATAGAAAAACAAACTATTTCATAAAAATAGTGCAAAATATTTCTAGCTGTGTACTCTTTTTAAGGTACTCAGGTTGGGCGGTGGCGGTGCATGCCTTTAATCCCAGCACTTGGGAGGCAGAGGCAGGAGGAGCTATGTGAGTTTGAGCTAGCCTGGTCTATAAGAGCTGTTTCCAGAACAGGCCCCAAAGCTATAGAAAAACCCTGCCCCCCAAACCCCTCCCAAAAAAGTAAAAATAAAAAAAGGTACTCAGTATATAAGTATGTACTTCAGATATGTCACTGTCTTCTTCAGGGGAAAAAGCAGTGTGTTACCCAAGGAGCTAGTTTTGTCCTTAGCGCTAAGGAAACTAATTCTTTTAGGTTTGTAGCAGTATTTTATAGCATTTGCCATATGTAGTTAAAAATAGAGTAACAATAAAAAGAAACAGACTACAAAAGTACATTTTATATATATTCATAGCTAATCATATTTTGAATATTTGATATTAGTTTATTTAATCCATATGCACCCTCTGCATGCCTTATATGACACTTACCCACTGCCTGTTCAGAGTTCAAATCAATTAGCAAATCAGGTTCAGAGAGGTGTTTTACGTGCATTTGCAAAACACAACGGATCCACGATCTTATAGTCAAGGACTGAAAAGACGTGCAGCTTGACTGAGAAAGTGCTTCACATACTGAGCTGTAGAGACAAAAGGGAAAAAGGATGTACCGAGAACAGAGCTTGTCATGAACACATTTGAGCAACTCCCTTGGCTTTGCTGACTTCAGACATCATACAGATGTACATGAAAATATCTGTTGAACATCTTTGTTTTCATTTTGTATATTCTAATTTTTAATTTTCCTTTTCTACTGGTGGTGTATCTGTAGATTTATACCAAGAGAAAAATTTAGAAAGTATGAAATAGCAAGAATGTATAAATTATAGGCATTATAATAATGTAATAGGTAAGCAGAAATACAAAGATCATTAAAAAGAAAAATGGCACTATCAATAGCAATTAAACAGAAGAAGTCAAGACAAAAAACTCTGAAAAAACAATATATTTCTACATGTCTCGACTGATCAATTATGTTTGCATCCTCTTCTGTTCACTTTGTAAGCACTCATTATCAAAGATAATAACACAAAATTCTAAAATACTGCCTTCTGGGAAGCAAACAAAACCTCCTGTCTTTTAGGCCAAACACATATCTGAGTCTAAATTCTAATTTATGAGGGGCTCCTGGTGACAGAAATGATAGGCATAGATTTATCTTAAACATAGCATTCTGCAAAGGCAAAACCATTTTTTTTCTTCTTATTTTGTTTTGATATATATATACAAGCATAGAAACCAAAGGTTTTGTTGGGATGTCTTTCTTTATTACTTTATCATATTGTATTTTGAGGCAGATCACCTGAAGCACGCCATTTTGGGATGGCCAGCAAGCTCCTATACTCTGCCTACTTATATATATCCTAGTATTTCGGTTACAGAAGGTCACTTTTTTCCTGAGTACTTGGGATCAAACGTATGCCATTAGTTTTGTACAACTAATACCTTATCCACTAAGCCATCTCCATAACCTTTAAAAACAATGCCTAATTAACTAATTAATTAATTTTTAGTCAGGGTCTCAATATGTAGCTCTGGCTGTCTCAGAACTTACTATGTAGACCAGGTTGGCCTCAAATTTGGAGATCCACCTGCCTCTACCACTTGAGTATTAAGACTAATGCCCGGTTTAAAACTATTTTTAAATGGACATAAATCAGAGTTTAAACATTTTGAACAGAAGTTTTCCCTAAAAAGTATATAATGCAGAAACACAAATTGGTCATTTATTACCTATATCACTTTCTTAAAACTAAAGTTTCTTAAAGTTAAACTTTTTAACTAACAACTTTGTGTTTCAGTTTCTACAACCATTACTAATAAACACTATTTTAAAATAAATACTAGTGTACACACATAAAAATACATATACACAAACCAGGCAGTGGCGGTATACGCCTTTAATACCGGCACTGAGGAGACACAGGCAGGCAGATTCTGTAAGTTGGAGGCCAGCCTGGTTTACCGAGCAAGTTCCAGGACAGCCAGGACACAGAGAAACCCTGTCTCAAAAAAAAAAAAAAAAAGATAGGTAAACAGATAGATTAAAAACACATGCATGTACACACACATACACACACACAATCTTCTTTGCTCCCCAAAGACTGTATCTTGCACATTGAAGGTAGACCTCATGTCTCCAAATAAATACATTAAATTACATTGTAAATGCTATCACTATCATTTGGATTACCATGAGAAAAGAGAGTTGACAGGCTAATGAACATTCAAGGGAGGCAAAAAAGAAGAGATAGATCTGAAGGCTAAGCCCTATCATAATCAGTGTCATGTTGAGGAAAGACAAATGAAGAAGACCATCAGGGTGCATGAAAGAAAAACTACAGTGGAAGCAGTTGTTTCTCAGAGAGAAAGGAAGCCTCCTGCCCAAAGCTTATGCCCAAGGAGAACAGGAGAAATGAAATACTAAAGATCAAAGACAAAGGAAAGAAAATTTGAAAAAGGAAGGTGCAAGTCTGCTTTGCTGGTACAACTTTATGAGAACATCATCTAATCATGAAGGTTGTTTAGGACAATGGACCTACTTCTTAAGAAGGCCCAGGTAACACATTTGAGCTGAAACCAATACTTGTGTGAAAAAGAACCCATCATCCTCACAACATACAACTCTGGGTTTAAGTACCAAAGCTACAGTTACTGCAGTGAAAGTAAGAGTTGGGGTTTTTTACTCAAGAACACAAGCTCATTTAGAAAAAATATGCCCATGTCACCAATAATCCTCAAAACAAGGGAGCTCAAACATGGTCTTGCAGCTTCATATAACTCATTATGGTTACAAAAAACAGGAAAACATCATCACTGTGAAGTTTCTAAGTAACACCACACAGTCTTATATATGTTCAGTCATCAAGAGAAGTAATCATTCAATTGTATACTTTTTTAAAGAGTCCGTTTTACAAACTGGTCTTTACTTTGGGACCTAAGAGCTTCTATGTTAAGAAAATTGAGTGACTCAAGAGCAATGAATAAATATTCATTATTATTAGAGAATTCTCATATCAGAAGAAGTTCTAAAAGCAATCCAAATGATACTGAATTCTCTTACTTTATGAGTCAGAGTCCAAAGAAAAAATATAAGTTTAACAATGCTGACTAATTTCCTTAGAAAACAACTAATTCACTATGTCACTCTTCATTCACTGACATACAAGAACTATTCATGAGGTCTTTCAGGCCTGGGTGATGATTTCATCCTGATGCTTTTATGAAGTTCCCACATTGTAAAACACTATTTCTACGGCAACTTTACCTCATTTTTTCATATATCTGTCTCTATGTATTACTGAGGTTGTTCCTCATAGCTTCTGCAGGACAGGGCAGGAAATACAGGCAGATTAAAGAACAACAACATGATTGAACTTCAGTGCATGGTTCATGATCAAATCTTTAAAAGTCAAATCTTTAGTTTTAGTTAAGTCTAAATTTGCAATAATATGCCAGTGTTTCATTGATCCAGCGATAATACCTATAAAATTTTTTCTCCCTAGGGAATACAAAAAAGTCACTTTAACATAATAAAACAGGCTTATTAGAGTACAAACTTATAACAATCAGTCTCTCTCTCTTTCACACACACACACACACACACACACACACACACACACACACATCAAACTACCTAATTGAGATTTCATACTACCTGCTATTATACTGGCAAAATGTCTGCTAAATGAAAGAATATATAGTGTAGATTAGCTTTCATTAGACAAATTCTTCCAGGATACTGATCAGGACATAGACTAAGGAGTATTTCTGAAATAAGGGTATAATACCTATTTTGTAGCAAATGACTTAAATATCTTGCTACAACTTGAGGCCAGATGATATCATCCCAACCAAAAAGCTGAATTATTGATATAACTGGCTGAGGCTGAAGATCTGATGGTGCTGTGTTTGGCATGTCCACTGCGAGCAAAGTAAAATCTAGATTTAAAAGGAGAGAAAGTTCAGATGGTACATTTTTAAACCTTCCCCTTACCTCCAATTCCAAGGATTTTAAAAGCTCCAAATAAAATATAACTTTCAGAACTGTAACTTGAGCTAAATTAACATTGTCAAATATCTGTAACCCCATCATGATCCCCGAAAGGTCTAAAAGCATCTAGCTTAGTAGCATTACAGGCATGGCTCCCTCACCATGGGTTTTAGTAGTCAAAGACCCAGGTAAAAGCATTTCCAGTACCTCCTTTGCTTTCCACCTGCCACACATGCTCACTGTAAATACCAACCTTTCTCTTCTATTAAATACTGGTGTCCTATGATCAAAGACACCCACTTTTTCAGAATCCACAACCTAGAAGCTAAAATTCTTTATGTATCACTTTATGTTTTCCAAAATTCGTCAACTCAGTCTGTACCTATGGCAGCAAAGCAACTATTCTGAGCCTCCTAGGAGGCTTTCTAGTGCGGCTGTGAATCTTTCCACTCACCTCTTACTACTGAACTCACGGACAGATGGGGGAGGTTTACTTCTTGTACTACATTGCTACTTCTAGACCATTCTCATTTCTTGCCCCCTAAAATTTCTAGCTTTAAATCTCTTGTATATCATCAAACTATACCAGCAATAAATTCTTCTTGGTGCATGTCCCAGTTTCCTAGGCTCAAAATCTCCCTAAAAACAATTTTGCCATGATCTCTTGTTATTTGGAATTCCACTATTCCAGTGATCTATTCTCTGTTATGGTTAAAAATACTCCCATATTGAAACCCAAAGCATTGGGCATTATCAATTAAAACTTCTATATAATTTCATTTTTAAGGACTTCTATAGATTGCTTCCCAGCTATCCTCTTCTAGGACTTGAACTGTAACAATTCTTGGCTTATAACAAATCTACAATCCTTCATACTATATAGCTTTTTCCTATCTCTCTTCTGCTTTCATATCTTCTTTTCCCTCTTTAGGAAGTCTGATTACATAGTCCATGGGTTATATACTATTTTCCTTTAACAGTCATATTTCTTCAATCATCTTCAATCAGTTCACTGAAGCTCTTCAGAACTGGGAGGATGACTTAGTGTGGAAGAACACTTGCTGTGTAATCATGAGGTCTTCAGTTCTAACCTTGAATAGCCACATGAAAGCGGGGCAAGGCCTTGCATGCCTACCATCCTGGTGTTAGGGTATGGTGACAGGTAGATCCTGGGAACTCTCTAGCCAACTGGCTTACATTTCAGCAAGACATTGTGCTTTTATAAGGCAGAGAACAACAGAAAGAACTCACCCAACTCCATATGTACAGAAGCATTTGAACCCCCCCCCCCCAGAAAAAAAATTCTTCAGGTTCTGGTGACTTACTTGGCCCTCCTGTTAAAGGCAATGATCGATTCTCAGGTCACCTTTTCTTGGGTCCTTCGCTTCCCTGTTTCCAGGGCACAGAGCATCACCCTTTCTTGGACTGTGTCTTACCTGCACTCCTTTCCAGTCTCCTTTTTTGCTTCTCCTTAGACTACATGTCTCAACCTAGAAATACACTGTGAACTGATCCACACACCTTTTCTCTCCATTGATTCCTACACTCATGAAGGCTTTAGCCAGTCTCTTGGTTTTAAGAACTATTTATCCATGGATAGTTTAAAGACAAACCTTCATCTCAGAAAATGTCTGGGAAGCCTAGCTTATTATAGACAAGTTCTTATTTAATGTAGTTGATTTTAATGGATACCTTACATCAAAACACCCTCAAATTTAAGAATCATCAGTTTTCTGAGATAAAATGGTCCCTTCATAATCTTCTTATTTCAGCAAATTGTAGTTTCTCCTGGCTCCTCTCATGAACTACTCTGATTACCTTACCTTATTTGCTTAGCAAATTCTGTCATGTCTACCTTCAAAATACCTTTCATTCCTTTAGATCTGACCATTTCTGATCATCTACACTACAATTTTAATCCAAGCTGGTTTTGGTTGTTTGAATAATTTTCTAACTGCCTTAATTCCCTCTTTGTTTCCCTTTGTCTCACCCAGAAGGATTACATTTCCTCTTTTGAAAAAATACCAAATTTCTAATCTCGAAGTAAAATTGGAGGTCTTTACAATTCTTTAAAAGGTAGAGCACAACCTTTCCATTACTAAAACCACATCTCAGCTTCTCACCCTTTCCTGTTCCACCCAAGCCCGTATCTGCTCCCTCTAGTTCCCTAAACATGTTCTTTCCTCTCACGTTCTTCTCATTCAAGTCAGTGCCTCCCTGAGCACTCTATTTGAAACTGCAGCCTACCTCCCCCCCCTCCCCATTTTGGTTTGTTTTCACTAGAGGTGGTGTTTGTTGTTCAACAGTAATCCAGACTTGGGAAACTGAGTCATGGAGAATCACAGTTCAACCAGCCTGGGCTTAAGAGCAAGACTCTCAGAAAGAACAGCAACAAATTGTCTTTGGCCCCACCACTCACTAGATCATAATCTCTGTGAGAATAGTTTTCTTGTTTGTGCTACCCCCCACACTGGTATATCCCTAGTCCTACAGAAGTTACTTTATCTTAAATGAAATTACTCTCTCTCAACCTAAGTCTACTTCAAATCTGAAATCTACACCTTTGACTCTGGATTTATTAGGCATTTACTTTCAGAACCTAGGACAGTGCCGACTAAATCAAGACACCACTTTTATTGATGGTCTAGCATTCTGGATGACAGAATACAGTTCAACTTACTGAATACCAACATGTATTACTTCAGACACCACACTAGTTAGAAACCATGACCTTACCACAACCTTCTATCTATACTTAAAATCTTAACGTACTTTGGACAAAGTCTGAACTGTTGGCAAGATTACAATTTCTTACCCACTTTTTAAACATTCATCACATTATTTATGGACTTTTTTAGTTCATCTTTCCTCGTCAATTCGAGACTAAAACAAATACTGATTTAGACCATCAGTATTATTTTTACTGTTTTTTTAAATTGTTATTTCTTCAAAGCATTACATTTAAATACATAAAATACTTTCAAATGAACATTATTTAAATATATGCAGCAATGATACAAATCTCTTGCCTATTCAGGAGATTTTTAACATACTATGGACACGATTGTTCTTTGAAAAAAATATATACTGACCTCTTCTCAGTAAACTGAAAATATGTTCATATATTAAAACCTTGCCTAATTGTATATTATTCAGAGTCTCTGAAAGCCTAAGAAGATGTATTTGGGCCAACAATCATTTTAAATAAAAATTACAATCTAAATAAAATCTAGGGGAAGTCAGAACAGTAATTCTAAGCACTTCATTCCATCCCGATCTTATCCTCCTGATGTTTTAGGGCTGTTCTCCCCAACTCCTTTGGTCTTCATACAAACTATCTTATATTTAGATTAATTGTTCAGAAAATATCAAAGTGTACTACTTGAATTAGATATAATCAAATGCTACCTTACTTTGCAAATAGTTGTGAGTGTAAGGAAAGTTTATGAGCATTCAATGTTTAGATCTGAAAATTACATTTTCTTTTTTACAAATTATCATTTAATCGTTAATCATACATAAGTCAAAGGTACCCAACTTAAACATGTCATTCATTTCATCATAGATCTGTCACAATGTTTGTAATAAAGCAAGATATTGACACCAAACAGAAGAAAATACTGACAAAGTTATGTAAAAGAAGAAAGCAATTAGCAATGAACAATTAATGCTGACCTGCAGCGGCATCTGCAAGCTGGGAGAGAGGCACAGAGTGTGCCATTCTCTGACTCTTCAGAAATGAAAAGAAATGCCTCCACAGTGCACTGGTGACTGCAGCAAGGTGGCGCTCTTTAGCCGATAATGAAGACTGAGCAATTAGGTCCACATTCTCCCTTTGAAGTTCCTGACACAATTGCCGATGAACATTCCTAAAAAGAAATAAACTACAGCTCATATTCAAGAAATCAAAGCAAAAATCTTTCCAACACATTTTACTCTTTTTCATGATTATATCATGAGAAAACTGAAGGAGCACTTATATAACTAAAATCTTTATGCCAACGCATAATGCATTTCTTGTTATTTGAAGGATGAATGACGACATCTTAAACACCATAAAGTTAATGTTAATTACTAATGTCAACCATTAATTATGCTTTTTAATATGTCAGATCTAAATGAGAAACAGGCAGCTTCATATGAGGGTCTCCATTTTGAAATTTATGTATGACAATGATTTTCCTTAGAATCTAGACATGAAAATAATTTTTAAACCACTTTCTCTTGAGGTTTTTAGGGCACATATATTGGGAGGAAGGCAAGAGCATTGGCTCATGTGTGGTATTTTAAGCTGCACATTTTTCCTTGCATAGGCAGAAAAGCAGCAGTCCTTGGTGCTGGTATACAAAACTGTGGGGACAGTCTTGATTACTGGACCAACAGGCTACAAAATCATTTCCACAGAGCAAACAACAAAAAAATTCTGTTTATTAACACACCATAATTCAATACTCTCTTAAATTGTGATTTATCACTAATTACTTTTTGTTTAGCTAAACTTAAATTTTAAACATCTCTTGGACTCTAACAGAAAACTGAGGTTAGCAGCCTGTGCAGAGGAATTACGGAGACTTCTTGATGACTGGGAAGAGAGGCATTGCAAAAGCAAGCCACAAACTAATAAAATGTTGTGTTAAATGTGGAGTGAGGCTATTTCTTTGTCTGTTCCCATCACTGCCATACCTAGAGAGCAGAAGTAACCACGAGGATTATCACCCTACCATTTGTTCTCTTTAGTTGTACAGAAAACAATGAGATGCAGGAAAAAAAAGAGAGAAAAAGAAAAAGAAAAAAAAAAAAGAAAGGAAAGAAAACCCAAAGCTTCCGCTGACAGAAATTATTTTCAACTAAGGAATGTAACCAATACTTTAAAAAAATTAATTCAAATGTACTTTTTCTTGATGCTTTAAGCAATTTATTTAGAACATGCACCTAAAGTAATTATAAAGTGGGTACAATACCACATCTTGTCACATACCTATACACCAGCGAGTAAAAATTCTAAATATAAATTACATAGTATTAGGAGTTTCTGCCTCTTTACAACAGATTTCTGTACAATCATGGGACACTACTTAATCTTACTTTAGGTATGAAATGTCTTGGCAAAGAACATATAGAAAGCTATTCTGAAAACAAAAGAAGACAACAATAACAAAAGCCCTACCTAAGTATCGGATGTGTTCTCTGTGTAAAAACCTGCCTGAGATGCTCTCAATTTAAATTAGAGGCTAAAGACCAACCAGTTTAGGTCCTGTAGGTTAGAATATGATGAATCATACATTACCAACATTCTTTGGCAACTAATTCAGCTGCTCCTGGTAACACAGAAAAGATCAGCTCGACCAAAACAGTCACTATTTCCCCTGAATTTTAGTATCTTTTTTCAGGTATACTGACTTTAAAGGATAATAAGTACTGTATTATTCACTACTTCTATATAAGTCACTTCTTTATTCACTAAAACATACTCCCTAGAAAATAATAACATTTCTAGTCAGTTTCTATGTGTAAGAAACTTTCTCACCTACAGTGTTAATTAATCATCTCACCTGCTGGGATTGGTGGGGCACACCTGTAATCTCTGCACGCAGGAGGACAAAGCAGAGGGACCGTGAGTATGAAGCTATTTGGGCTACACAGCAAGATCCTACCTCAAATAGGGTGAGGGGAACATGCTGCCAATCCTCACATGTAACCAAATAAACTCAGAGTGAATTAAAGATTTTTATATAAGACCTGAAACAAACTACTAGAAGAAATACTTTAGGACACTGAAGAGCCAAAGAGCTTTTGGATAAGACCCCAAAACACAGGACGAAAACACAAAAAGAGACAACAAATATTAAGCTAAAACGTTTCTGTACCACAATGAAAGGAGTCAACTTAAAACATTTAAAATCAGAGAGAAAATATTTACAAACTACACATATGACAGGGGTCAATATGTAGAACAAAGTTCAAAATCTCATCATTAACAAAACAAAAATGACTTTAAAATATTTCAGACATGTCTAAAAGGACTACATATAAATAGCTAACAGGCATATGAAAAATAATATAAAAATTAAAGCCACAATGTGATATCTTCATTTTAGCTAGAAATGCTACTATAAAGGAAGAATTGTAGGGGAAGAAACACAGAGTGGATTTGATTGAAATATACTACATGTATATATGAAATTCTCAATCAATAAAATTTCTATTTGCAAAGGTCTCTTTCTCTACTACTAACTTTTAAAACAGGGGGACAATGCTAATATAAGTCTGTACAGAAAGATTTACTTTTTGTTCTCTTTTCTTTTCCCTGTACCCTTATATCTCAAAGATAGAGATGTAAATTATCTACTTGTTTTGTTTGCTTGCTTTTGTTTGAGACAGGGTTTCATAAGTGTTACGTAGCCCTGGCTGTCCTAGATCTCACTTTAGAGACCAGTCTGGCCTTGAATGCAGAGATCCGCCTGCCACTGCCTCCTGAGTGCTGGAATTAAAGGTGTGCACCACCAATGCCCCACTAGTATCTACTGTTTTGAATAAAAATGCACTCTGGTTTAAAGAGTGGTGGATTGGTATATTGCAAAATAGGCAAACTAGTGCTGGTGAGAATGTAGAGAAAGGGGAACCTTTTTACACTATTGGCAGGGATTTATAATGATTTTTTTTGTCACTATGGGGGTTCCTCAAAAAATTAAGTGAATGGCCATGAGCCAGCAAGCCCACACCTGAGCATGAATCCAAAGGAAATGCAGTGTGTCAGAGACATCTGCATTCCTATTTACTGAAGCACTACTACACACAAGAAATGGAAACAACCTCTGTCCATCAAGTGATGAACAGACAGAGAAAATATGATAAACATATATGAGAGAGTATTACTCAGCCATAAAAGAAGAAAATTCTGAGGCTGCAAGACAACTTGGCTCCGAAAGTGCTTGCCAAGTGGTGCAGTTAGAGTTTTAATCACTGTGATAAAACACCATGACCAAAAGCAAGTTGGGAGGGAAAGGGTTGATTTGGCTAGTACTTCCACACTGCAGTATATGGTGGAAGTCAGGCCAGGCACCTGAATGCACAAGCTGATGCAGAGGCTGTGGAGGTTTGACATTATCTCTAATGTCGGAACTGGAAAGGGCGAGGCAGGAGGATCCCTTGGAGCTTGTTGGTCAACTAGACTAGTTGAGTGAGCCACCTCTGGTTCTGTGATAGACCATGTCTTAATAGTTAAAAGAGGGAGCAAATGAAGACAACCAACCTCAAGCCTTCACACATACGGATATTCATGTGTTGCCATCTACCTGCCTACGTCTTCCCTCCATCAAAAATGATAAAATATTCTGAGATCATGTTAAGCAAAACAAACCAGGTACAGAAAGTTCTGTTGTGCTATAAAAAGTAAGTGAGTATGGAAAATAATTATGTATTGCATATTACAAACATAGAGGCTGGTGATACAGCTCAGTGGTAGAGGGCTTGCTTGTGCACAAGACCCAAGGATTAATCCCTACTAGGACACACACACACACACAAATTTTAGTTAAAAACCTACTATAAATTTGACATACTCTGGACATTACACCATAAAGAAAGGACGAATGTCTAAAGAACTAGATATGCTTGAGCTGACTTGACTGCTTCGCAGCAGACACAAGCACCGTAACACATTACCCCACAAGATGAACAAATGTTATGTTTTGACATGTCAACTAAAGAAAAACCAAAGCCCATGAGATGACTCATTACAAAAGATGAAGCTGATACCAGAAAAGTTAAATAATACATCCAAAGCTCATATAGCTGAGGGCTGACCCTGAAGGTCAGACACTTCCTTTACACGCTAACTTACAACATACGGGTCTTTTAAACATTAAACATTAATTGTTGCTGCTTTCTCATTTTACGGACTAAGGAAACTTCTGTGAGGAAAGAAGGACCTGGAGACACAAGGGTGAACCTGCGCACTGAAAAGCCAACAGCCATGACAGAATTCTGTATTAGCTAAAACTAGAGAAGACATAACGTGTACTTAAGACAATATTGAATAGGACAAGAAATACGCCCCGCCTTTTACTTTTCCAGTATAAAGTGAAGACACAGTAGGAATATCTCCTGGTAACCCCGGTAATATGATACAGAGATCTGAGTAGATAATGGTTAAGCACAAAGCATTATGTAAAACACTGCTAGTGTAAGACAGAGTAAGCAGAGAAAAGACAGGGTCTAATTAAAGCTGAGACACTGACCCCAAACTAAGTGTGTCTGAGAAATGTGCATCACTGAGTACTGCAGATTGGAAAGTTGCATACCCAGAATATGCAAACACTCCTACTCGGATCTCCAATGATCAAACTTCCTAAGTCTGTTGCACCCACGGTGAATTATAACTCAATCACAATTTCTCTATCCCTGAAGAAACAGCAAGCACCAGCCATTATGGAGGCTAAATCACACATCTGTAATACACCTACCAGTTAAAGATACCCATGCAGTCTCGGGTATTTTTAAAATCCAAATTTCTGGAAAGGAAAATTAAATATAAAGGACTAGTGAAAAAAATGGCGCATTACAAAGTGCTGGCAGTAAAGGGAATACCATGATTAGGGACGTGACTGTGAAAGAAGAAAACATCAGAAACATTATTATAACTCCAGATGCCACAGGTATCTTCAAAGATACTTTTTGAATTCTACCTTTTTGAATAATCAGAGGAAAATAAGAAAAGAGATTTGCTGTATAAAAGGTAAGATTTACCAAAACTACACACACATGCACACATTTCCCCAACACTTGGAAATTGTTTTGAGTAAAGACAGCTTTCATGCAGCTTAAAGTAATTCTGATACACACAAATGGAAGTATACATAACAAGACCATCTTACATTATAAAAGCTGAAATACAGTAACAAAAAATAAATTTGTCAAATGTCAAGTTACTCAAATTGCAGCTTTCACAGTAGAAATAATACCACACCGACACTGAGCACGTATTAGTATTTACTACGAGCCTGATACTATGTCAACTATTTTATAAGTATTATTTCTCATCCTGTGAGGCAGAAACAATTATTACTCAAATCTTACAAGTGAAGAATTGATACAAGAAAAGAATGTGCTATGTAGCTAGTTACAGCAAAGCTATCGAAGCTGTGTGACCATGGAAGAAAAGACTCCCATTCCTGTTCTCCTGAGTCAAGAATGGTGGCTATGTTTATTAAAGCCACCTAACAGGGATTTTAGGAAAAACACATAAAAATCCTCGGAATTATTCATAACTCCATGATTATACACACACTCTTTCTAACCTACTATTCACATGTCTTATGGCTTCAATTTAGTTCTGCTGTCCCAACTTCTGCTTCATATTATACTCAAGGCATTGCCTTCCAGATCTGTTTATTCAGTTCCTCCTTCCCCATTCTCCACGAGGTTTTCTTGTTTTCATCTATCTCAATTCCACATGGTCACTGATTTATCCCTCAGCTCACTTCAACCACGTCAGCATGGCAACAGAATCTGTGGCTCTTCTCTGCACTCCTCCTTTTCTGCTGCTGCTTTTCCTTGCTAACTTCACAGCCCTCTGCACAGAATGACCCGATCAACCTATAGGTCACTTTTCTAATATGCATAGATGTATGCATTATGATTCCAAATTTAAAGAAAAGCTCTCTTGATGGATCTTTACTGTACTTGACAAACATGTCATAGTTCATGTTGACAGAGAACAGTAAAAACTGAATCTTTTAGCTCTATTCCAAACATGATAACTCTAAAACTTTGCAGTATTAAAAAGATGTTTCAAATAACTGTGAGGGATTATTCCAAGTATCAACTGATTAGGTACTGAGAGAAGAGGGGGGGGAGGGAGGGAGAGAGAGGGAGGGAGGGAGGGGAGGGTGTTCTATAAGCAAAAGCCTTGGAGGCTTTTCCTCATCTGTAAAATGGAACTACTGTGCGCTGCTTCACTACACAGAACTAACATATAACCCAAGTCCCAAAGCTTTAAAGCTGGAAGCTACTTTAAAAGCTGTCTAATACAATTCTGTATTTAAGAAGAACTGTAAGAAGAAACTGGAAAGTGGGGAAGTGATGTGGGAGGTCCTTTTGTATATGTGTTGTTTTTATTGGTTAATGAATAAAGCTGTTTAGGCCAATGGCTTAGCAGAGTAAAGCCAGGTAGGAAATCCAAATAGATACAAAGAGTAGGTAGAGTCAGGGAGAGGCCATGTAGCTGCCTCCTTAGACAGAAGCCACAGGAACCTTACTGGTAGGCCACAGCCTAGGGGAAATATATAGATTAACAGAAATAGGTTAATTTAAAATATAAGAATTAGCCAGGAACATGCTTGAGTCATTGATCAAACAGTGTTGTAATTAATATTGTTATTGTGTCATTATTTGCGTCTGAGCAGCTGGGAAGCGAACAAGCGGTCTCTGGCTACAGGGAAGAGAGAAACAACCTCAAACGCCTCTAGGTAAAAAGAAGCTTTCACAGCGCCTCCAAACAATATGACACAGATGCAGTTCTACTCAGACTGCTGAGCAAGCCCAAGTTATAAGAAACAAGTGATAAACACAAGAAACCAGTTGACAAACACAATCCTGGCATACGTCAGTGCTCCACGGTGCACATGTGTGTGCCTGTGTGTGTGGAGCCGGGGCTGAGTGGGTGGTGAGAAAAGCAGAAATTGTACCACTTTGAGCAGAGATAATAATCAGTGCCATAGTCACCTACAACACAGGGCTGGGAGAGTAAAGGGAGCTCTTCAGTGAGGAAATTATGTAAGTGCACACTTGTCTAGGAGAGAGAACAGCTTATAGTCTGGGAACCTGGGACTCAGTTTTTCATCTATTAGATGGGAATATAAAGTCCCATTTTTCTCTACAGAGCTGGCAACGCATCTAATAAGTAAAAACACTTTGTAGAATGTATGGCAAAACAGTATGTAGTTCAGGCATAACTCTATTGCTTCAAACCCTAGTAAATGTGATTTAGAGGCAGGAGAACATCACTGTCTGGAAACAGACTTGCCAGAGTGTGGCCATTTCCTCATTTCTTGCAAGGATTAAATAAATCCTACTAAAAAACTCAAATTAACCAGACCCTCCTCCTTTTCTGCTGCTGTTGTTTATTTGTTTCTTGGCCACTCGAAGTGTGCATAGACCTTGGGTCTGGTTAATTTTATTTGCAAGTTCTTTATAATAAAGTTTAAATTAAAAAATTAAGGAACTGTTATTATTAGCAAGCACATTCTAGATTACTTATAATCTCTGCACTAGCCCAGGTCTAACCATCTGTTAGTTACAGTTACTCTTATTGTCCTCATTTTATATGCAAGCAATCTAGGCATAATAGCACAGAGCAGATCATTCTGCCATGTGCAACAGAGCCAGGATTGTGACCTAAGCACTCAGAATATATTCAATATCCCAATGAAAAATTACTGTTCTACAGTTGTCTCAAATATATGCTTCAGGTGTTATACTGTCGTATTAATTTATATACAAAACTATTAAAAGTAGCTATGGGCTGGAGAGATGGTTCGGCTTTTTTAAAGTCTAGGTTCACAATCAAAAAAGTAGCTACAAAGTAGCATATGAGCTAATCCTAGCTAGATAAGCCATGCAACATACTACAAAATTAACATTCCTATGGAGTGTAAAGATCTTTTAATAGGATCTTAATAATGGCATGTGATATTTAAACTTTTGCTAGGACCATAGTAGTTAATTTGCAAGGTGGAAAAAACAATAACAGAAAGAATTCGGAACCCAATAAAGAACAATGAATCAAGCGTGCCTGTGTTTCTGTAAACTATGGTCTCAGTCATTCAGTGGATATTGTCCGTCACTGCTTGGCCCTGTTGCTTTGGTCTGAGGTGTACACCATGAAATGGCAAAAACATGGCAGAGGAGGTCTGTTCTCATGGTGGTCAGAAGCAAAGAGAGACAGAACAGTTACAAAAGGAAAAGAAGGGGGAGTAAGAGCAGCAGCAGAAAAAAAGGCATGTCTTAATAACCATACTTCCTTCTAAAGATTGTTTTCCTCATAGGGGTTCCAATAACTCCCAACAGTAGTGAATGGTGGGGAAACAAAGTTCTAACACATGGTCTTTGGGGGACACTTCTGACTATGGTAATATGCCCTAAGATTTCATATAGCAAAAGTGGCCAAGTACTTAAAAGGATGCTTAACCCTCTCCTCAAAGTAACAGCTATCGCTGGATGAAAACAAGCAATAAATCATTCTTTGATCAGTTTCACATTTATGGATGATTACGGCTCTTGTTGTACAGTGACATTTACCAGTGCACTCAGAACAAGAACCTTTCTGCCTCAGTAGAACCTAATCTTGACTAATGTCAGAATCATCTGTATGAGTTTCCCACAAACTACTGATGTCTTTATTTCACTGAAAGAAGATCTTTTTGCACTTTCAATACTGGGGCCTGTTGCCCTTTAAATATGCACTATCTCCGCAAAGGTCTATGGGATAAGGACTGGTTACCCAATAAAGGGGGAGATGTTGGAAGCTAGCTTTAAGGGAGAAGGGTGCCTGAATGATCTTTTTCAATGGGAACATACCCTTAAAAGGGATTAACAGATCCTGTCCCTCCTCTTTTGTTTCTTAGCCAGGAGGGGAGCAGACTGTTTTCACCACAAGCTTTTGCCCCAGTGAGTGTGGTGTGCTCTCTTACCGCAATCCCAAAGCAATGAGGCCATCTGATTAGTGACTAGAACCTTCTAAGTAGAAGACTTTTCTTTACAACCTCATTATTTCTGGTGGTTGTTTTGTTAAGTAAAGTTCATACACAGACCAAATTTATTCTTTATTTTATTATTATTTTTTTAATTCTGCCTCAGTAGGTGTGGGCAGAGTCCTCAAAGGTTGCACTTCCATCAAGCAGATGTTGCCAGGCCAGAGACAGTTCCTATCTGTATACTAGGATCAGTACGAGTACCATCAGAATAAACTGGTTAATAAAGCTCAAACACCTAGAGTCACCATGAGTGAGTGAGTGAGAGTGTGTGTTTATGTGTGTGTGTGTGTACCAAATAATCCTTAATTCTGGGAAATAACAGCAATTATCCCATATATTGAGAACATTTTGTGCAATTACCATCACAGATAAGGAAATGGCCATGCAGCTAGTTGCACCATGGATCACACTAAATGACATCATAATTCTGAGCAGGAGCCTAAACGGATTTTATTCCTCTATTGTGTATGTATATATGAAAAACATAATTTGCTTAAAGAGTTGTTTCAGTAATTCACAAAACACACATATAAGCCTGTTTTTACCAATTTACTGAGAGAAGACATGTAAGGTCTACTTAGGTGAAAATGAAGAAAGAAGGAAGGCGTGCAAAATCTACTCAACTCTAATTCAAAACATTCTCCAGTGTTCTTAAGAGGACATCCACCAAGCTAACGGGACAAAGTCTCTGCCCAGCTAGAGTTTAGAGTCTGTTACAACAGAGGAGTGACACAAACTAATATTCAACTGTGATGCAAAGAAACACCTCTGGAAAGCTGACATTTAAACAAAACACCCAAATGAACATGAATACTGGGGGAGGGTCAGGGATACATGAGGAAGAACAATGCAGAGAGAAAGAGGCAAGAACCGATGTGTCAAGGCTGGCACGGTTAGAGGGTCAGATCACGACGCCAGTGAAGCACAACGGGTGACAGGAAAACAGACAGTGGGTTCGAGATCACATGAGTCCTTACAATTAATGGGAAGAATCCTGCATAAAATGAAAGTACATGATAAGCCAGAAATGCAGAAGTATACTTTGTATCTTTAAAAGAACATGCAAAACAACACAGAGTTTGAAGGGAAACCAACCCACTGACTACAGTGGGGAATTTTTGTGGTAGCATTAGAAGGCAATAAAGTAAATAGAAATGGATCTCATTTTGTTCAATCATGTTTTCTTCATTTGCTTTTTAAGAAGTTACCCAGTGCCAATCACTGTCTGAAATCAGAAATATAAAAAGCAGATATGGTAAACCCTGCAGTTAGAGACAAAGCCAAGCCCTTCATTCAGATGTCAGGCATTATGGAGAGACACTGAATGGAGGATGATAGAATAAAACAGCACTTGGGAAAGAGGAATCTGGTAAAGCCAAAACGGACTAGAGCAAGGAGAGACCATGAGGAAAGCTGCTGGGAGCACCTAGGAAGGTTAGTGTGTGACTGAGTTACGTTATGAAGGAAAAGGCGGCCAGCAGTAATTATTTAGCAGTATGCAGAAAAGGACAGAGGAGCTTATGTCACTGCTAAGTTTGGTGAAAAAAAAAAACAAAACAAAGAAGTTGGAAGGGATAGTTAATTACTACAGGAGGGAGATCTAGTTTGGTTTATAATCAATGTTTAAGTGAAAATACCTAAAATGTGTTCTAGAGGGAAGAGTGAATATAACACCAGAACCACCCTGTCCAGCAGCTGAGCTCACAAGAACATGGCAGGATCTAGTCCTACAAAGCACCATACAAGGTGTGTGCATTAAGGCTACGGCAAAAGTACGGCAGGACTATGATCTGAAAAATTAAAACATTAAAAAAATATATAGGAGTTTCTCAGATAGCGAGTGATGCAAACTTAGTCTTTGCATTAGTAGGAAGTCTAAATGTATAGATCCTTATGTACAATGTTATGTTGGCTGTGTAAGAGGGTTTTGTCTGGATTGATTTTCTTGACCTTGATGACATTTTCATCAAATAACCCAACTTGATGTGTATGTACATGTGTGATTTTATACATAAGCAAATAAACATTCAAACTGTCTATCACAATATTCTCCCATGCAGGAATGAATAGTGCACGTCACAGCAATACAAGCAGCTTGGCACTTTAGTACCAGCACCATTTGCAGGACACAAGGCAAGCAGCACATAATGGGTGATCTGTACTATATGGTCCAGAGTTGAATACATTTATCTATTATGATCTATTTCTACCTTTGTGGTTACAGTTCAACTTATGTTTGTAACAAAGAATAAAGGAAAAAGTTTATGCTACATGTTAAGGTTTCCATTTTATTATACTTTAAGATCCTTCAAGCAATTGTTATGAATTAAGGCCACAATGGAAGGTTAGTTGATGCTTTATGAAATTTAAATGTAAGAAACTGGTAGTGTGACATTATGATTTAAGAATTGCTAAAGGAAGTCCCATACAATTAATTATCAGTACATGACAATTCATTTAGAAATGTCTTCAACTGTTTTTATTCAGTTATGGATCCAATTTCTATGAATTCATTCTCCAAACTTTTTTGTTAGTTTGTTTGTTTGTTTTGGTTTTTCGAGACAGGGTTTCTCTGTAGCTCTGGAGTCAACCTGGAACTAGGTCTTGTAGACCAGGCTGGTCTTGAACTCACAGAGATTCGCTTGCCTCTGCTTCCTAAGGGCTGGAATTAAAGGTGTGCGCCACTGCCGCCTGACCCATTCTCCAAACTTAATAGCAAATAAGGGAATAGTTGAAAAAGACTGATGAGTAAGACAACAGTCTTCAATATGAAACATCAGTTTTCAAGTTCATCTGCTACTAGGATATATTAAGATCATCAGTGAAGAATGAGGATCTTTGTTCTTGTGGTTAAAGGCAATCAAAAGTAAGACCATTTCTGTAAAAGAATATTAACTATTATTATTGTGTAGGTGCAGGGGTATGCTATGGGCAAACATGGAATAAGACAAGTGTGGAGGTCAGAGGACAACTTTGTGGAGTTGATTCTCTTCCACCTTTATGTGGATTCTAGGATCAAATTTTGGTTGTCAGGTTTACATACAGAATCACCTCACTTGCCCTTTGTGAAACATTTGATACACACACACACACACACACACACACACACACACACACACCCCTTTAATAGTACATCTAAAACTTAGAAGGGGGCTTTCAGGAGAAGTCTGATGAATTGTAGGATTCTGTGCCAGAGCTAAGGAAATGGTGGATGTTGAGGGGCTGAGGTAGTGGCAGTTTCAAAAAGTAAGGATAAAGAGAACAAGAATGGATGGTGGTGGCACACCTTCAATCCCAGCACCCGGGAGGCAGAGGCAGGCGGATCTCGATGAGTTCGAGACCAGCCTGGTATACAAAAGCGAGTTCCAAGATGGCCAGTGCTGTTGTTATACAGAGAAACCCTGTCTCGAAAAACCAAAAAAGTGAGAAAGTATGGGAAACAGCTGGAGAAAATAAAGCACTACATTCCTTTTGATCATGTGCTCCCTGGTGCTCTGAATGAAGTCGTCTAAGAAAGCACAGTAGGTAAGTATCCCTTCTGGTCCCACCAGCCAATTACGAATTTACAATGAGTTCAGGAAGATACTTTGGGCAGATAAGCTGTCTTATTTAAAAAAAAAAAAAATAGGAATGTGCTTTGTTACTCTCCAATAGATATGATCATCCCACAACATCTTTAGCTGACATGCCAGGATGAGGGAGTGTGCTTTGTTTCATAAAAAATCCACGAGTCATTTTTACGTGTATTAAACACTCAAATATTTTTAGTTACTATTTAGTTACTATTATACAAGTAAATTAAACTTAATTCTATTTATGAGAATTTTCCTAATTGGTGGGAATAAATTTCTAAAAAGAAAAGGGTCTAATGGTAATGTTGGCTGATTCTTAACTACGTCAACTAAAATGGCCCCGTCACAGTCAAATTTGCTCTTTAATTTATCTTAATGGATTGGGCATATCAATAAATATTGAAAATGCCTGGTCTCTTTTTCCTCCCTCATTTAAATCAAATCCAATTCCATGTCAACAGATTGTATGGATGTATAATTACAGTATCTAATGCAATGGGAAAGCAGTGTTGATAAATAATTTTCTAAAACCTCTAAAGCATTCTACATCCTCAGTACTTCTCTCAGACTCAAGAAAACCAGTAAATTATAAGAGACACTACTGTCCACTGCCAATTGTTAATGGATTTAAAAACCCTATCATCAGATCTAACAGTGACAAGTTGTTTGGATAAGAAAAGTCAGCCAATTAGGAGTCAAAAAGAACATAGTGATGCTTCCAAAAGAAAATTGCTTTTTTTTTTTTTAAATCAAAAGTACAGCCAAATACTAATGGAAATAACAATAGCGCCACTGGTATGACATAGTGCCCAGCTAGGGTATATCAATCTATATTCCCTAGAGATTATGTAATTTTTTTATGTGCATAAATGCATATAGCTCTTGTTTCTCTTCTACCTTCTAAGCATAACGTAAGTAATTTCTCTTAATTTACCAGTCAAATTTCTCTTATTCCTTTGTCTAATATTGTACTAGAGTGTCTAATATTCCCAGAAACCCATCTGTAACTTCAATGTAAAAATACATCACTTTAAAAAGACTATTTAATTCAATCCTATACAGAAAAGGGTATGACAAATCAATGTATAAAATGAATCATCAAAAAGAAAGCAGCTCAGATTGACTCAGAACAAATGTATACAAATTCGTGATTTTACTGGTGGTTATCCTAGATACTTAGTTAAACAAACACTCTCGTATAGAGATGCTGTCGAGTACTTTTACTGTAGTTCTTTATAAGCAAAGAAAAGATGAGGAGAAAGTTTTCCTAAAATACTATCCATTAAGTCAATGTACTGTGAGATTTATTATAAAGCTCTGGTATTAAGAGTTGAGAGCTTCAAAGACTTTTATTATAACACTAATTTCTTTTTATAAGTCTTCAACAAATGAACATTTTATCTGGTTCTACATGCTTGAGTTTGATATATGCGATTTATGCACGGCAGGTGTCACCTGCATAGAACCAGTGAAAACATGAATATGTAATTTTAAAAAGCCCATTTCATGATGTAAAAAATATGTATATATACTTATATATTGTGCATATACCGAACTAAGAATTATTGAAGTGGCTGGGCATAATGGCTCACATCTTAATTCCAGCACTGGAGAGGCAGAGGCAGGCAGATCTCTGAATTCAAGGACAGATTGGACTACAGGTTCTACGACAGCCACAGCTACACTGAAAAAGTGTCTCAAAAAACAAAAAAACAAAACAAAAAAAAAAAAAACAAAAAAGGGAAGGAAATGTGTCAAGTCAAAGATTTGTGACAAATGGAATATAACGTGTTTTAAGAGAGGACACTAAGGCAAAATAGATGGAATCACAAATATTCTTTCTTACAATAACATGCAGACTGTGAATATTACCTAAAAATAGAAAATTCTAATCTACCTCCAAACAATAAAAGATTTTAAGTTTTATGATGAAAATGAAAATATTTCACAGGGCATTAAGTGTCCATTCACGTACAATTTCAGTAGAAGTTGACCCCTCCCCTGCTACCCAAATTTACTCTTGTGAGAGGAAACTGTTTACAGTAATTTATTGTCCACCACTTTTGATAAAGATTAAAATGTTTTGAGGAAAGTAACTTTAATAAACACAGAAACAAAAGATAACCAAATATACTGCATGCATTGCTGATAATTATTTTGAAAGGAGAGCACAGCTTAATTATGTAGCTAGTAAGACAATGATAAGGTATTTCCCAGGGATAATGTACAACAGCCTCTGGGGAGAAATCAGCAGTTGTCTTTATAAAGGTAAATATCAAATTAATAGATTGTTCTTACAATTCACTATCTTATAGAATACAGGTTTGCATCAGGCTCCAGTCACTCCTACTTTTTTTAGTCTTCCCAGCATTAGGTAATATAGACAGTGGAGCTAATTTTCTGTCATTCTAGAAGTCTGCTGTATTGCTAAACTTATCATTATCACTTCTGAACACAGTAAAAATCACTGTTAGAACTGATGGTTTATGAGATCAAACCCACCATCAACAATGGCAACTTGGCTTGCTTGCGTTAACAGGAAAATGTTTTACAAGTTCCACCACTGGGCATCAATTTAACTCTAGCGCAAACTATGCTGTAAACTGTGAGTGTAATTTATATGGTGACCTGTGTATAGGGGAAGCCATATCTAGGTGAAACTTCTCACAGCCTGACAAAAATGCTTTGATTTGCACCATTCAGATGATTGAGCAAAAAGAGTTTAAGCAATCACCACCAATAGCTTTTTATCTCCAAATGCACTAAAAATTTATTACCGAATGAGTACAACCTACTGCTTTAGAGGCTGGCTTGATAGAACAGAAATGATTGGATAAATATTACATTTCAACTGCTACACATCTTGCCCATTAGGTTTAAATATTGGACAAGCTATGTGCTTAAGATAAGTATCAGTCTTAGCTGATTCCATCACATAGTACATTTAGAAAGTCTCCAAATGTTTCCATAGTAACATTTTTTAACGTACATGTAGCTGAGGATACATGTTCCTTACCAATTAGGAGAAAGAAAACCTAGAAACCACTGTCCTCTTCTTAAGTATCTATTTTGTCTTTTACACTTGGAGTTATCAGTATTTACCATCTGCGGCTGTCTATGAAGCAGTCAAGTATCCATTCAAACTGAAAGAAACACAAATAGAGCTTATCCATATATCCTATACAAAAGTTAATTTTCTGGCCTTCCAAAGCATTTTAAACTATAGTTGAGTGTCTCAATTATAATAATGCTTTGGGTCAGAGTTCACTGGGATTTTAGAATAACAAAGTATGTTGGGACAGCAACCCATGTTGAAACATGAAACTTGCTAGTTCTGTATAGTTTTCATACATGGTCTGAAGGAAATTTTTATACTTTTAGGGTGTCTCTGTTTAACTGCAGTCTGTCAGATGAGTTAAGATATGAAACTTTTCACTTCATGCATCATGTCAGTGATCAAAAGTTTTGAGCTGTGTTGTATTTTAGATTTTTTTGGCAGTGATGGTCAAGTTATAGCATAAATTTCTTACTTATGACTGTACTATGTGGTAACTCCTGTTTCCACCTGAGAACACACACCTTTAGAGGTAGCAATGGAAGGGCTGCTGGGGAGATATCCCAGTCAGTAAAAGGCATGCTGTGCAAATATGAAGCCCTGAGTCCCATTATCTGCACCCATGTAAACCAACAAAAACAAAACAAAACAAACAAAAAGCCAGGCATAGTGGCTTGCACTTACAATTCAAGAGCTCAGACTGTGGAGACAGGAGGATTTCTGAGTCTTACTGACCCAATTGGCCTTAAACAGTGTCCCAATATGAAACCTTGCCTCAAAAGAGTTAAAGTGGGTGAATTCCAAGGAACAATTCATGAAAGATGGCATTTGGCTTCCACGTTTTCATGTTCATGTACACACACACACACACACACACACACACACACACACACACACAAAGGATGACTCTGATCTACAGTCAGAATAGTTGCTAGGATTGCTGATATGCAATTTTTAAGTACCATTTTTAACATCAGGGAAAAATCATTCATATATATATATATATATATATATATAAACGTCAATGCCTTTGGGCCCCTGATCAACTACAGTATCCTTGACTAAGCTGATTAACTAATTCAGTGTTACTGTCTACTATTTTCTAATTTAGTTTGATTAAATTCTGCAGAGTAAATATTATTCCTAGTTTGGTGATAAAAAAATACACTCCAACAGTTAAATAACTTGACAAGTAAGAGATGGCAATCCAGTACAAAGCAACAGACCCAATGCATCATCCAGGATAAACATCTTTGTTTAAGATCCAACTATGGCAATTAAAATCTTACATGAAAAAATTTTTTAAAATATCTGACAAAACAGTAAAATAAGACTTGATTATTGATTGAAGGTTATCTTTACAATGCCCAAATAATCAACTTGTATTTATTTGAGAAATATACTAGCAACTAAAATACCACCATTCATGATGAGTTTTCTTTTCCTTAATGAAAGTTTCCAGTCTGGTTAATGATACAGGAAAATAATTACTTTATGCAAAATGGATAAAAAGTAAAAAGTTTTATTTAGAAGTAAGTCACCTTACATTTCATATACAAAGCCATTTGTTAGCACTACTCGAAGAGACTTAAGTATTTAACTTTCAATGCCTAGCAAGATCTCTTAAGCTGTTTTTCTTATCTTGTCCTTTAAAATTCGAAACTAAAAAAAAAAAAAAAATCCCACTTGACTAAAAAGGCAAAAAGGAAGGCTGTCCCTTCTAGGGTTAACAGATGCTTTTTGTAAGATTTTAGGTAAGATTAACCTTTTGCTCACAATAGGAATGGTTATTGGTTTTATTTTTTTCACTGTCTTTAACTCAGGTAAAAATCAATATAGAGTGAGACAAAGGGCTCTAGAGGGTCTGGCAATACCAGCTTTTGGTTTGGCTCCTGCACAATTCTACAGCATGCTGAGGCTGGGAAGGATTAGCCTGCTTGTGTTGAGTAAACCGATGATACTCAATAAACAGTTTCTGTTGTAAACCCCTTAGGACGTGCAAAGCCACACTAGTTGGCAATAGACCAGATAAGCAGCAGAACCAGCTGTAATCTCATTTAGACCTGAGCTGATCCTCCTGTCCTTTCATTCCACAGGATCAAAGCAAACCACTGAGGAGGCAGCTGTATTACAGCAGCCTAGCCTGCCGAATGCGGCAAACATTTCATAAATTCCACTCCTTCAAGCAAGTCTTTACTAATCTACCCAGCGCTGGGACAATCAATGAATTTCTGAATTCATCAGACTGGTCATTACAGGGTAACCACTTTCTCTTCAGAGAAAACTGTACATCAACTTTACAGAGAAGCTGCTACTTTTGATTTTTAAAAAAGAAAATCTAAAAATACCTAAATGTGTCTCTATAATATCAAATACAGATAGTTTAAAATTATTTAGTTCAATGCTTTCAATGCATATTAACAAGCAAAGAACATATGATGCTAAATTCCTCTCTATAATATAGCTGAATACCATACAAATATGCTAAAACCCTAATAGCACCTCCTTTGCTTAAGGGTGCAGGGAGGGCCAAACACTACAGGCACTGACCCAAACTAATGATCAGAAAAATGTATAGGAAAAGGCATTGCAGTCCATTAGAGGTTGTTACTGAACATTCTTATAATTCTTCCATAAAACAGAATACACATTTTTAATGCATTCTTAAAAATTGAAGTGTTAAATGTTTCAGATTAATTCAAGTGCTTCATTACTCTACCCCTTTCAAGAGAACTGATGCTTTAGTATTTCATTTAA
Organism: Dicrostonyx torquatus; assembly: GCA_028555095.1. NCBI lineage: Eukaryota > Metazoa > Chordata > Mammalia > Rodentia > Cricetidae > Dicrostonyx > Dicrostonyx torquatus. Next base: position 13,540,694 of record JAQHUG010000015.1, on the reverse strand, counting down.
CTGGGATTCTTTTTTTATGAGAAAAATGTAAATTTCAAGTTACAGACCTTTAAGATGCACTCACCAATTTCAAATCCAAGAGAATACTAACTGATGCATAAGAGGCAGTGAAGAGATAGGTGTCAGACACATCACAAATCCCTCTCAATAGTAAAGAAAGGAGTACTGTGCTAGGATACGAATGGCCGCATTTTACAGAACCAAGAATAACTGAGAGCTAAACTCAATGCTTCAAAGAACTGCAAAACATCCAGTGATGGAGCTGGAAAGTTTGGAGTTCTGGAAGCATTTATGCTCTGGGAACCACATCCTGTTTCAATTGTGATTTAAAAAATATGACAAATATTCTAAAGTTCAAAACAAATAGTCCATGGTCCAGATATGGCTAGCAATGACCTGACCTGTTTCTTGTAGCTCAAACTATTCATTTTACAAAAGACAAAAATCTTAACCATGTTACACTTAGGATTCAGATTACTATCACCTCCTTTAGTGCCTCTCTACAGACTCAAATTTATCCTACATTTGTAATAAATGGGGTAAGAAAACAGAATGAGGACTCAGTTCAGGAACAGCTGAAAAACCATAGGCAAGAATGCATGGTACACGTCAATGTAGACAGCACACCAGAGTAACCATGTATTTACAGATCCTTCTATGCTAAAAAGTCCTCTATTTAGCTAGCCTACTTCTCTTCCTCCATTCTTCAGATGTAAAAGAGTTCCATTTAATATGATCACATAATCATAGTAAAAGTGAAAAATATCAAATCTTAACTCTTGTAATATTTGCAAAATCCAGATCTTTGTAGTAATAACACCACGATAGAAAACTGCAAAACTGTGTAATTATACTTTAATTGTATTGTGAGGCATGCATTAATCACAAAGTTTAAGTACTAAGCACAGAATTATAATAATTCTGTAAAACAAATTTAAGCTAGCTAAGTAGGTCAGAACCACTAACATGCAACAGGAGACCTCTGGGAATTTATCAGTTAATGGCTATTTATGTGCAAATGAGTGCCCTCCAACCCTCCAAAATCCTGTGTAGCTGAAGGGTATTTCTGTTAACCAGGAGCACTGCTTAACTGCAGAAGCATAAATTATACCATTTTATTGGAACCATTTTTAATTCTTCTGCTTTCCTTTCCCACATTCCTACTCTTTCTAGACGCACAATTTACAGAACATGCTTAACAACAATAGGTTGCAGAACAGTTTTCAAAACTGATCTCCATTTTTATTTTGCAGAACTTAAAAATTCAAGAGAATTATAATTATTTGTCTTAATAGCCCATTTACCTATCAAGGGTAATTGAGAAGAAGGTAAACTTTTTGTTAAAAAGAGCACTGAGTGCCACACACAATTTGATTTCTTTCAGAGAGAACCAAGCATTTGACTGTTTTCTGAAGGGTGTGTGTTGAGATTAGGCTTGAATGTTCTATAGTTGTGAATGCCTGCTTCCTGACTAATGGTGCTACTGGGAAGAAGAAATGGGATCTTCATGAGTCTAGGCCAGGAAGAAAGTTGGGTGACTGGTAGTGTGCTTTCCAAAGCTATCTGGGAACTCTAACTCATTTGTTCACTTCCTGGCCACACTAAAGTGAGCAGCTTTGTTCTGCCATCCCCCTGTTCTTTACTACAGGCTCAAAACAAGGAGGCCATGGACAGGAACGTAAGCAGCTCTCCCTATATGGCTGTATACCCCAAGCATTTTGTCAGTAACACAAAGACAACATGGACAACAGAAAGGATAAAAATTTTCAATCTGATACAAATAAGATCAAGAGAACTGTAAGGCTTCATTATGTAGAGTGTATCAGATAATCAGTACAGACATGATGGGGAAAAAGAACTAGCTGTGTCTTAGGTTTTAGATGAAGTAACTGTACTAAAACTTAGTTTTAAAAGATTTAACACTGTGACAAATTATGTGTCAAATTGTGCTAATACTCGCTTGGACCTCTTTTTCTCTACCAGTTACTCAAAAATAGAAAATGATCTAACGCTAAATTAAAAACCAAGCCAAGAGATAGCTTTATAATTATATTTCACAAAACAATGCAATTTCAGCTCCTCAAGATAAAGGTAAAAAGGGAATGTTTGTGGAAGAACTTCTCATTAAGACTCCAGGCAAGACAGGTTTGCAGTACATTCTAAAAAGATGAGGAAAAAAACTTGCAATCATTTTTCCATAACTGAACTTTCCACAACTGTAAGTAAATTAGAGCACAGGAAATGGCTGGTTCAAGTCCGCTTTGGAAGCAAATCACTCACTGGTGGCTCCAGAGGGCAAACATGGCTGGTGCCAAGGGCTGTAATGCAATGGATTTTATATATGAAAGACAAAGCAGAACTCTGGCCTAAATGTCATGTGCTAAGTTTAAATGATACACATGAAAATTAAGATGCATTAATTGTCCCCCAAACATATTACAGTGCCTACTTTAGAAAAAGAGATATTAACTACAAAAAGTGAATTGTCACACAAAAAGAACTATCAATAAAGGGCATCACCTTATCTCAAAAGGGAATTCTCAAAGTGACAAGGGCTCATGTGAGGATCTCCTTTCCCTTTCGTTTGGAATTACATGGCTGCCTTAGTTTTTGCAGTCACAGGGTGATTTTCAATCAAACCTCTATGTGTCCAGCGCTGCCCAAAGACTTAATTAATCCTGCTAAGAAATAAACAGGACCTGTGCTTATTGAAGAAATAACAGACACATAACTTGGTGAAATAGTACCAAAGTTAAGAGGTATATACATCTATCTCCATAAAAAACAAATGTGTATTATCTAAAGAAGAGAAATATGTGAGCATGTGTCAATGAAAATTACAACTTCATTTATACATATAAAATAAGAGAATGACATGCTTAGGATAATGAGGCTTAGAGACTCAAGGATAGACTCCTAGAGCACAGGAAAACAATGATTCTATCAGTGGTTAAGCATACATAAGAAGCACAGTTAAGTATAAAGATTCATAGTTACAGCAAAGGTGGTTGTGCCCCTCTTTAATCCCAGCATTCAGGAAGCAGAGAGGTGAAATTCTGTGAGTTTGAGGCCAGCCTGGTCGATATATCAAGTTCCAGTTCAAAATTCTGTAAGACCCACCTTAAAAAATTAGTTATAATTTCTAAAAATTTCCATAATTATTCAAAATACATCTTAAACATTATTGTGGACTGCAGGCAACTAGACAGGACCATTAGAACATCTTTTTCCTCTATTACTAGTTACAACTTCAAAACTACCTTTTCATAGTTTTTAAAAAATAGATTTTTATATGACTAGCCTTGATTACAGCAGTGGTTTCCTAACATGTCCCTTGTCTATATATCTTTCTCAGTTCTTTGTGGACAAGACAGGCTTCAGTGGAGTGGGAAGAGCACGAGCTGGTTTTAAGGACCTTAAATCCACAGTTCTTTCTTTTCTCTCATTAAGTTTATAACAACCCTCCCATTTTTTTAAAAAAAGATTTATTGTTATTTATATGTAGCTCTGTATTTGGGTGCCACATGTTGGGTGCCCAGAAACCACAAGAGCAATCAGATCTCTTGAAAATATACTAACAGGTGGCTGTGACTTGCCAGGTATCTGTTCTGGGACCCAAACTCAGGTCCTTCAGAAAAGAAGCAAGTGTTCATAACCACTGAGTATCTCTGCAGCCCTATACAGTGTCTCTTCAACAGTGAGCCCAGATATAATGAACACTACCAATCAACCTACACAGCTACAATTTAAATTGTGTCTTCAAACCTCTTTCCCCCAAAGCAAAGGAAAATGAGAACTCACAATGCCTCAAGTCTCTGATACACAAGAGGCCTAAGCAAATAAGCTGGTTACTAATGAACTATGACACCATCAATGTCTCTATCTGAAAACATCCTATAAAAGTAGCTTCTCCAATGTTGCTTAAATATATCATATATGTACTGAATACCTGATAATAACTAAGTACTGACTAACATAAAAATGCTCGATGCTACCTAGAAGACATTTGTCTTGAAGACTTTTCCATGTCAATTTCTTTTGCACTTTTATTCTATAGAAGCTGTATAAAATGGGAAACTGTTACACAGAAGTAGAGGACAAACTAAATGAGTTGAAATGAATCACAGTGGCAGTGTAAATCATATTGTACTCACCAACTTCCAAAGGCAAAGAAAAACTTCAAATAGTAAAGTATTCAATATAAAACTAGTTATCAGCTCCTCATCCTTGATAGACAGGAGAAATATGAGAAATGGCCCAAGGCTCCATAACATAAAGTAGGCACAAAGAATCGCTGTATATCCTACCTCCATTTGCTTCTTCATATAAATTTAACTTAGCCTTAAGCCAGTAGCCTCTCTTTCCTAAAATAAATGTAAATACTGTATTAATAGCTACTTGAGCAGATGAAGAAAGTATTTAATATCAAAGACCATAGCTAATATGAACAGGCAGCAATTTTAACCTATTTCTTTCACTTTGATTCCTTATATTAAAATAGAAAAGCTAAAAGAAATACCAGCTTGCATAAAGAATTTTCTAACTTTAGTGATTTTTCAAACTAAATATCATAAAAGAAAATACGAGAAAATGTGTATATGAAAATTTAAATCAATCATTATCAATCGTTATTCCAATGGGAATAAATACATCAACTTCTCTAACCAAGTCTAATATTTATTTAAATGATAAAAAGTTTCTGGCACCTACTTTTCTAGATGACAAATTCAGAATACTATTCAAAAGATAAGACTTTATCAGTCCAAACAAAATGATGATAAGATTAAAACAGGTTTAATTTCTACACAAGGTTAAGCTTCCCTTGGGAGAAAAGCAGAGATGCATGGTTACAAGTAACAAAGAAACAGACATGCGGCATTGCTGAACCACTAGAAACACAGTATGTGGAATTTACTACAGAAATTCTGGAGACCACCTATCATTTTCTATTAGTGGCCTATAGTACATAGAAAACTACAAGTATTAGACTAAATCCATTGTCCAATTATTTCAGAATTCAGAAAAGAACAATAAAGAGACACAGATATTCAGAGGCATGACTTGGAATTACTACGTAAGCTCTACTAGTTCAAAAAGCATTTTCATATACGTCACAGCTTTACAAACATAGTTGTAAAAAATCAAGAAATATTTAACTAAATTACATTGTACTTCCTCCCCTTAGAAAGCCAACAATCAATTAAATAATTAAAACTCAAAGGTAAACATACAGAAATTGTTAACTAAATGTACATAATTTTACAACTATGATATTTAAATGCATAAACCCTTTAAAGCTTAAAATTATTCATGTGTATGTTCCTAGCCTGTGTAAGTTTATATGCAAGCATCTGTAAGTGCTTACAGAAGCCAGAAGTATTGTATCCCACTGAGCTCAAGTTACAGGCATGGTTGCCAGCCACCTGATGTGGCCAACCCTAGGTACTTTTCAAGAGCAGTAGACATGCTAACTGGTCAGTCATCTCACAAGCTTTTCTTAAAATTATATACATCAAGAAAAATATTACTGAGTCATTACTAGGATAATTTTTCAGGGATATACACTTTTCAAAGCTAAAGAGTAATAAAAAGCTTTACTCCCCTAGAAACGAAAGTTTTAACTTCCTTACTTTTCATGTCTTCCTTCCATTTGTGCCATCACTCTATTTCAGTCTGGAGCAGTAGTTACCCCAGGCTGTGTCTATCTCCCGTTCCTTTATTATTTGTGCTGGATTTTCCATTTCCAGAAACTAGTATTTCTTGTTTTTGGTTTAATCTGTCATTTCTCGGATATGCTCACCCTCTAAAAATCTGTATCAGTAGAATCAAGTTAAAATAAAAAAGTAAATGGAGGTCTTCCTGGTTCAACAATTTACATAATTTTTTGTTTTTATTGAGCTATACATTTTTGTCAGCTCTCCTCCTATACTCCCCTCTTCCCTTCTACCCTCTCCCATGACCCCCACCCTCCCAATTGACTCAGGAAATCTGGTCTTTTTTTTACTTCCGATGTAGATCCATGTATGTCTCTTTTAGGGTCTTCTTGTTGTCTAAGTTCTCTGGTGTTGTGGACTGTAGACTTGTTTTACCTGGCTTTCTCTCTAAAAGTCACTTTTAGTATTACATATTATGTTTGCCTTTCTGGGTCACGGTGACCTCACTCAATATGCACAAACCAGTACTGTGTTGTTTTGGATTGCATTTTTTCACAATAAAATATTAAAGTATCTCTGTTCAAAAAGACTAATAATTTGTAGCATATGGAGGGGCATGCTACAGTGTCAGAGAACAGAACAAAAGAAAAATGGGTGTCAGAGGAACTGAAAAGTGCATTTGTGACAAAATGAACAATTCCATGTGAGGAAGTAGCTAATTATTTTCATTAAAGAACTCTGAAAAACATTTGAAGAACTTAGAAAACCTTCTGAATTTGTATCTACATAAGGAAAGCATCTAGCTTCTAGATATTTCAGTATCTCCCTTCTAATGTGTGCTAGCTATGTGATACAGCACAATTGACTTACTGCCACATAATCACATCCATCATTTGGTACAGGGCAATCTCAGAGAAAATTCTGTAATGGATGTAGAAGTCTGAAGAAGATATCTTCACCATCTGTCTATTATTCTATCAATCACAGTGTCTTTCGTTTACTTACATGTCTGCTTTCCTAGGTGGCAGGGCACTGAGAACAGTAGTCTGCTTTTATGTATCTGTTCTGCCAACAGGGCACAAAGTTCTATAGCACATATCCGCTGGGCACCTGATCAAAATGAGCTGACTGAAAAAGAGTATTTCTGTTTCATGCATAATTATATAACTAAAAGCAAAACTACATGTTATATATTAGAAAAATAAGAGATGTGAGTAATAAGATATGTTGTTAACTAATTTACTTAAAATATGAGTAGTATTTTTAAAGGAGTATCATTGAAGTAATTCAGAATATAACTAAAAATCTTGAAGTAGGAAATTTTAAAATACACTTGGCTTGTCATATGCCTTCACTTCTTTGAAGTCAGTGGATGAACAGTAATGACAATAAAAACAAGAGGCATTATGTACTTATTAGCCTTGTATTATCTCTCTTATTCTTCAAGGCAGCTCTTTAGTATGTAATTATGTTCATTTTATAAATTAAAAAAAATGAGGTTTGGGGAAGTGGTATACCTTGCTGAAGATTATGAGTGGCAGAAAAAAATACTCAAATCTGTATTTATAACATTTAAAAAATAACAGCATTTTTATTAAAGAATTTTTATTATAAATAAAAACCTTTATATGATTCAGATAGAACTGACATAAGCAGCTTTTTCAGCTACTAGATAGTTCATGAACTCATAAAAATAAACTATTTTAATATCCTGTTAATAAGCAAACAAAATTTTCAAGCAAATGGGATCTTGAAAAATAAAACAAGCACAAGACTGAAGGCAATTTAATATACAGATCTTAAATGCTCACTGGATTAAGTAAATGGAAACTTACACAATATGTTGTCTTAACATGTATGTATGTAGAGAGATGTCTTTAATATTTTTCCCAGTTTAAAAAAAAAAATGAGGCACTTGGGAGCCAGAGGCAGGCAGAGCTCCGTGAGTTTGAGGTCAGCGTGATATTCTGATATTCCAGAACAGTGAGGACTACAGAGACAGTCTCAAAAACAAAACAAAAGAATTGCTAAAATTTTACAGTATAATTCTTTTTTTTTTTTTTTTTTTTTTTTTCGAGACAGGGTTTCTCTGTGGCTTTGGAGCCTGCACTGGAACTAGCTCTTGTAGACCAGGCTGGTCTCGTACTCACAAAGATCCACCTGCCTCTGCCTCCCGAGTGCTGGGTTAAAGGCATGCGCCACCACCGCGCAGCATTACAGTATAATTCTTAAATATGATTCTCACCTGCAAGAAGTGGTTGGAAAAAAATATCAAAAACCATATAAAGCCTGTGGCTCAAAGCAGCAGCAAGAGCAGTTAAGTAAGAAGCCGGCTGCTCTTGCAGAGAACCCGAGTTCAGTTCCCAGAACCCAAGTTGGGCAGATCACAAAATTTAGCTCTTGGAAATATTAGTAATTTACTGTCCTTTATATAGTCTTATCACCACATATTCTAAAGCTTACCAATTCTATTACTAACATTTTCTTCTTATAAACAAACTGGAATGAGTTTTTATTCTATGCTTTCCTACGTAATAAAACAATGGAGGATGTATATAGTTATTTGTGGAAGCACATGCATATGTATAAGCCTTGACTTTAATTAAACTGTGGCTCCCAGTAATACTTTAGAATTACACATAAGGTTCTATATTTTAAATGATGTAAAAATATCTTCCACAAAGAATCAAACACGTCAGTGAATGTCAAAGCCTCATTAGCAATGCTTTATGAAAAACACCCGTGGAGTTGGGTAGTAACTGCACAGCAGAAAGAGCATGCTGAGACACAAAATACTTTCCACACAACTTTGCAAAAATTAGTAAAAACAAAAAAAAAAAAAACAAAAAACAAAAAAAAAGCAAAGTATTAACTTTTCACAAACAGGAATGGGCTTTTTCTTTCATCCCTCCAAAACTTCCATGTCCTCCCCTTCCATCATATGCTCCCCACTCCCTTTCAAATTCATGGTCTCTTATATTGTAATATTTCTTTATGTTTATATACACACATAAATATACAAATAACACGGGCTGAGTCTGTTAAGTGGTACTTGGCTGACCACTATGGCATATCTATATAATAGAATGTAATTATGATACCAAAAGTAATGTAAATGCATTGATATGGAAAGCTGTTAATGGTTATATATATTTAAAAAACCACTAATTTGGTCATATTTAATCTATTTCTGTTAAAATAAATGTTAAAATGCATAAAATGAACTGAAAAGGTATGTGTGTCTCTAACAAAACAACAAGAGCAATATTCCTGTGTGAAAGGTAGCTTTGAGTTAATCTCCATTTTCTGGAATAATACCACAAACATGAGTCTAATACTGACTTTTTTTAAAAGTCACAACTAAAAAGTAAAATTAAAGAAAGCAGTTTTAATATGAGATTTTGATGGTTTTAGTTTTTAAGCCATTTAGATTATAGGAGAAACATTTGTCTTCCATCCCACCCCTTCCTAAGAGGCAGATTTATGCAGTATACTCTACATAATCAGGAGATTTTTTACTTTGTATCTTTATCAGGTATATTTCAAACTGTGCCTACACTGTGGTTGGTAGTCTGCTGTTAAGATTCCAAAAATTACCTGTTAGTAAAGTGCTGTTATTGATAAAAATACATAATTGAGAGATCAACCCACCCACCTGAGGTCTCCCGAAAGAACAATTTCATGATGGACGTGAGGGGGATCCCTGCCCTGCATTTGGAGTACTTTCCTTTTATAAACCTATTAACCCTTGCTTCATTAGAATACTATATAAACAACCAATTTCCCCAGATTGATGTCATGATTTATTGTATCCATAGACTTTAAATCTATCCTCCACCCATTATTTATATTCTTCTACTAGCAGTCCCCCACCCCTCAACTAAAAGCACACCAGATTTCTAGAAACCAAGAGAGATTGCTTTCTCTTCATTATACTTCCCTGGTTTCCACGAAAACTGCCAGTAGGAGGCAGCAATGCCTGCCTGTGGCAACAGCAGTGCCCCTGCTCTGAACAGTAGTTAGCTGCTCGCTTCATTCTTCTGTCATTATATAAGCAAGATGACACTGTTCTCTAATCCAGCCAAAGCTGATAAGTACCATCAACCTGTCACTTCCTACATTTCAAATTCTAACATCACAGCATCAAAGAGTTTTTACATTTCGATTTCTTTTGCTGGCAGCAGCCGGTAGCCTCTCATTCTCCCACGGTGTTCTAATGCTGCATTTGCACACCGGGGTTACTCCCAGACTGAATAGCAGGTCATCCCCTGCTCACTGAGCTCATCTGTGGCCCATGTGCTAGGCAATTTAGATCCAATCAGCCCTTATTTAGCTCAAGAGTAATGAGCAGCATAGTGACACAGACTTAAGCCTGACCCTCAGGACACTGCTCATCAAGCAGTAAAACTGTGACAAAATCATTCATCTTCCACCCGCTGGCAAGAAATAATACTCGCACTCACTGTATTACTTTTCAAGATAAAAAAAAAAAGTCCTGAATTTTCATGATGTGAGACATTAATTTGCAGAAAGCTGAATTCCCTTAAACCCCCCTGTTGCTATGAGCTCACCAGGGGGAAATAGGCCTTAGGAGACTGAAATGGAATAAAGAAAATTGCTCCAGCTTTCTTTTCATTTTAAATAAGCCTTAAATCTGACAAGAGACATCCTAAAGAGAGAAAAATATGTATCTTGTAATGTAAAGAAGAAACAATTGAAATTAAGAGTTTCAAATGCTAGTTTCACTCCCTATCTGTTCTCACTTTTGTTAAATTATAATATGTTAATAAATAAAATTTTAAAAAGCAATTACTTACCCTTCTTTAAAAGGCAGATGGAGGAAGATAAGGCTATTCCTTATGAACAATATGGTGGCAAAAGTAAACCCATATGCCAGAAACAAATGTGCTCAGATGTTGTTTGTAAAACACATGTTAGAGACAACAGCTTTGGAGTGATAACAGAAAACAGTGAGTCTAGTCAGGTATATTTAAAGCTACAATGAATTTAGGTTTTGTGATTTAGTGTCTTTTGAGGCTTTATTAATGGAAAATAATTATGGGAATAATGAAGAGACAAGCTTCTTCCTTCCCTTCATTGATAACACATTATTACATCAGTGAAAACAATAGATCTATAGCACTTAAATTTTACTTGCTTCCACTGAATACTTCCCTTGTAGAACCAAAAGTCACAATGCCAGAGTATCTCACCAAGTTTGTCAGGATTTAATCCATTTAATAAAGTCACAATTTTTATCGACCCCACAGCTGAAGGGCTAACTTTAGCAAACCTGTCACAAAAGGGATTCATCGTCCTTCAATATATTTATTATGACAAAATGTCTTTGATTTAAAACTCAGCATGGCCTGGTGCCATGTAAGTAAAGTGAAGATATCATCCCACAAGCTCATTGCTGATTTCCATTCATTCTAAGTTTCAAAGACCTGGGAAGTCTAAAGCCTAGAGTATAACTTGGAGTGCAGACAAAGAATATGACAATACTTTCACCTCACCTCAACATCTAATTTATTACCACTGACCAATGAGAAAAACCCCAGAGGGTACAGAAAGTACTCAATGTTCTCTTACCTACACAACTGAGCAGGAACCAAGTGGCTTCTTTACAAAGTGCATTACTTTTGCTCTGCCCCATCAATGCTCTTAACCTAGTGTACATGTCTTTTCCCTACCCTTCTCTTTTCTCTCGTCCTCTACAACCAAGTAAGTAGATTTCTCTATTTCACCCCATTTCTCCATCATAATTTGGCGACTTTAAATTCTGGCAGTAATTATGCAGCAGAAAACAAACAAACCCAAAACCTAATAAAGGTTTACTTCTGTATTTCCTAAATAATCTTGAAAGTATCGATCTAATATCACATTCACATACTCAAAAAAAATTAATGAACTAGGAATTGAACTTAAATTCAAAATATGATTTATATTATAATTAGACATTTCAAAAGCAAAGCACCCAAGACTAATAGTGCAGAAGCGCTGATGAAGCTTTCATGTTTTCTTCTGTTAAGGCTCTAAACTTCACATCTGATCCCTGTTGCCATTGTTTCCAAAAAAATTGTCCTGGAGTAACTAGGCTTTTGAACATAGAATCTCCAGCTCTGTGAAATTTTCTTAAACTATATTTAATAGATTATTTTCTTTATTCTGTTTTCCCAGTTCTCTTCTCCAAGTATCTTGCTTCTCATCCAATCCCAACACAAACCATTTCTACGTTTAGGGGAAACAGTGTTTAGAGACCCAGCTTCAACAGAATAGTTCTTAAAGATTTCAAAGGCAAAGCCTGAGCCCGCTTACTCTACTTGCTTCCCTATTTCAATATTAGAACAGTTTGATGATACTTACTGAATGGGAAAACAAAGATAAAAATAACCACAAACAACTCAGCTGCACACAATAAACATGGTGAGCTTTGCTTTTCAATAGCATCAAACTCTTTATTAGGAAGGACGCATTTCCTAAAATCTTTTAGATGTCCTTTCTGTGCATAGATGCTTAGGCAGCAAACACAGATGAAATTTAGAATTCTACATTAAACCCACATCCTAACTACACCAATATTAATGTCTGTTTTCCTGAGAAGATCTGTAACATAAACAAAAGGTACTAAGAAATACAAACAATTCCCTCCTAAAATAACAGAAAAAATGGTTATGGTTTAAATAAACACCTAAGTTTCTTTCTCCTATCGGTCTATTATTCAAGTAATAAGCACATCAACAAATATTACATAGATTATATTTGATTGGATCATATGTATCTGCTGTAATAGACACTAAAAGTATTACATGAATTTATTAAACATCTTTTAGCAATAATGTGTCCTCTGCAGAAAAATAATTATACTAAAAAGTTGAAAGCAATAAATGACATTAAAGCAATTCAAATGAAACAGATATTCAAAAGTAAAGATACACAGCTACAAAGATAAGTATACATTTCAGAGACACTTGAGTAAAGGATAATACTGTTTACACAATGATTAAAAAAATAAAGAAAATCATCACATAGTGTATGCATGAAAGAGATTATTACAACCGTCGTTTTGGATAGGTACAAGATAAACATCAGAGCTGTCCAAACATTTTTCTGCCTTTTTAAAAATAGATTTTATATGTACGAGTGTTCTGTCTGTACATGCCTGGTTCTCACAGAGGTCAGAAATATTATATACTATGGAACTGAGTTATGTATGGTTTTGAACCATGTTTATTCTGGGAAGTCATCCCAGGTCCTCTGCAACAGCAACAAGTGTTCTTAATCACTGAGCCATCTCTCCAGCCCCGTTTTTCTGCTTTTGCTGCAGTAATCACTGCCCAGAAGTCCTTTCCTAAGATTATATTGTTAATAAGAGTGGGGAGGGTTTATGAACCTTTAAGTCCTCACTTTTATACTATGTATTCCCTGCAGGAACTATCAAGCATGCTAGAATTTTCACAAGAAGCAGAAGCAACAGGCACACATCTGTTGGCTGCCTGGAATACTGACTGACCCCTCCCACACATAAGACTCTCTGACTCCATCTACAGCTCACACGTATTAATTTGTAAAATCATCTTTTTATTACCCTCAAATCCTTCTAAATGCCTTCTTTTCCTCCTGTCTCTACTACCCTACCTATATGCCCTTGTTGAGAGTCATTGGCTACTTCTGACAACCACTTTGAACAATTAAGTTCTTAGATGTGACACTTTCAAAAGCATGCCTCCCTGGTTCAGTGAACAGATTCCTTCTATTGCCTTAGGCATGTTTCAGCCATGTTTTAGTCTAACTCTTCAATGCGTTTTGATAGAAAAATAAACTCAAGCCGGGCGGTGGTGGCGCACGCCTTTAATCCCAGCACTCGGGAGGCAGAGGCAGGTGGATCTCTGTGAGTTCGAGATCAGCCTGGTCTACAAGAGCTAGTTCCAGGACAGGCTCCAAAGCCACAGGGAAACCCTGTCTCGAAAAACCAAAAATAAATAAATATATAAATAAAAATAAATAAATAAACTCAAAAGTAGTTTCAATTGATTAAATAAAGGGGATTCACAAAAAGACTTAATTGATGTCAAGAAAGTCAAATTGTGGGATAGCTCTGAAGACCAGACAGATGAATAATTCCTTTTCTTTTTTTTTTTTGACCAGAAAATCACTAAGGTTAAAATCATTTAAGTAAACTCCTTCAAGATGGTAAAGGCAATAAGAGAATATGAAATAAATTAAGCTACAACAACAAAGCATAGGTCTTTATCAAAAATAAAAGTTTTTATACTATGAAGGACAACAGCAAGAAAGTTCATCCATAGGAGAAAATGTTTGTACATCATATATTTCTAGATGTATTTCTTTTATCTAGACTACATAAACAGCTAATGTAACTCAATAATAAAATATTTAAAGCTCAGTAAAAGGTCTAAACATGTATTACCCAAAGACATGATAGTAATAATCACATGAAAATATGTCCAGTATCATTTGTCTCCAGAGAACTGCAGACAACATCACTCTGAGACAACACCTACAATACCCATCAAGATGAGAATAAAAAAGTCATATAGCAGCCATACTGGTGAGGCTGTGACCTCTTGGTGTCATGAAACATCTTGTTTATATGAAAGAAGAAATATGAACTGATTTAGCATTTTCTCAAAAAGTTAAGCAGCATGATTCAACAATTGCACTACTATACAAATACCCAAAAGGTTCACTTGCAAACCTTTGCCAATAATGATATGGGTATATAATATTTTTCTTATATAGTCTTTTATTCTGATGCAGGAAAATGGATTATCTATACAGCAAATTTCAATGACAATTCAATAAATGATCCAGACATATAATCTATTTCAGCAAAATATAAAAAAAACCAAATATTGCTAATAGAATGTAGTTTGTGTTACCATATGAATTTACAAAATATGTAAATAAGATAAATAGACTGTAAAATTCTAGCCCCATGAAGTACATATAAGGAATATATAACCCAGTTGCAAGATGTATGAACTACTTAATGACATTAAAATGTATTTATATGGTTTATATTTTATTAATTCCCTAAATACTAATTTTGTACTACATTCCCTATGAGATACCTGTGCCACCTCTGGAGCAGGCAAATGGCTCACTTGAGCAAGCAATAAACATAGCTTGACTTTATTTCTCACAGACTGGCAATGTATTTCTCTGTGGAGTATTCTTCTATGCCCTCCCCCAAATTATTAGAATACTGCCTTCAAATTAACATAGTAGTATATATGATGAAGCACCAGAGAGGCATTTTGGGTAAAATGGAATATAAGCGAACCAGAAATGACACAGTTAATTTGAAAAGTTCTATCTAATCAGATTTACTTGAAGTAAACTAATTTTCAGTAATTATAGCTACAGTTCATTCTCGTTGATAGAACATGCAATAATACTATGAAGTCCTGCATGTTGTCCACAGTGTTCATCTAACTTTCCCCAAAACGGCATGCGCAGTATATGGCACAGCAGACCCTGAGAGCATCTCCTCTGCATGTTGTCCACAGTGTTCATCTAACTTTCCCCAAAACGGCATGCGCAGTATACGGCACAGCAGACCCTGAGAGCATCTCCTCTTGTCCTACCTACTCTACCAGGCAGCCCCAGTTTTCTCGCCAAAGCAAAGAAAAAGAAAAGTTATGCTTATAATAAATGAATATTTGAGGGAAATAAAAAGTATATTTCTGAATTCACATGTACGTGCATACACACACACCCTCACCTTTCTCCTCTAATACCAAGACAGTTAAGTAACAAACAGATGATCTTCTAACCTCATGGGAAGGAGAGGGAAAAGGGGAACTTAAGTCTGTTTTTAAAATGTATCTTCAAGCTAAAAAAAAAAAAAAAAGAGGCTTAATCAGTTACACACAAATTATATCTCAAAAACTGTAATCAACCATTTTGAGCTATATACTTTAGCCTCTAATTCAGCATTTTGGGCAAGTTCTCCAATACATTTATACTCTGGAACTAGGCTCTTGTTTAATACAAAACAGGATGTCAGTTGATCAATATCCATTTGACTTAAATTTATAAGTCCACAACTTCCCTTAAGTGTTAGAACAAACAAGTACAAAGCCTAAAAATTTATTCTTTTCTAACTCAAAACGATATTTGTGGGTGCCAAAAGGCATTTTGAAACCACTCACCCTTACATCAGTAAAAATGAAAAAGGGGGATGGAGAGGAGGGAGAATCCCAGGAGGCCTTATGTGTCAAGTTTTTGCCCAGAGCTAATTTTCATAGCTATGTTATAAAACCTGAAAATAGAGGTTTATAATGGAAATGGTGACAGACTCTTAACTATAGCAGGCTGAATGGATATAATTAAAGAAAAGGTTTCAGCTATATCTAACCACAAATGAAAGGCTGCCATTTTTATATTAGCCTCAAATAACAGCAAGAGAAAACTAGAAATGTGACTCCATAAAGGAAATGTAAAATACTAAGATGACCGATAGACCTATTTGACTTTTATAGTTTTAAGCAGGCATTTAGTTAACATAACCAAGTCAGTATTTTCACAGTCCTACTTAATCAGCAATAAAGATTGCTCTGGTGAGCCATCAGCTTCAGTTAACAGAAAGTGGCATATAAAGTTGTTATTTCTTCACAGCCTAAAGGGAGCTGCTTCCCTTTAATCAGTAATCTTAATTCTATAATTTCTGTCATGCAGTTATTAAAGTTGCCTAGTCAACACACACACACACACAAACACACACACACACACACACACACCTGCACACACATTTATGCAAGGGCTGGTACCTTATTCCCATCTGAATTTGAAAACAGAGGAGATTGTTAAGGTAAAGTATTTCATCCATTCCCGTGGCCAGGGATGCAGCCAAGAATAAATATCATCAATCTATGTAATCCATCTTCCCTACTTAAATCAAAAGTCAAGAATTTAGCTTTCTTCTCAGCTCTAAAGCAGGAACAGCAGGTGCCTATGCTCTAATTTTTAAAAACTATCCAAAATGCTTTGAGCTTTTCTAGTATTTTTAGTAGACAGTGTAATTCAAGCATGGTTACAAAATGTTCTTCACAAGAAAATTACAGATTTTCTATTAAGAAATCAAGAACAAATCTCCATGCACAGTAACCAAACTACTTGTAAAAAAAAATATGTCTTGCCCTTTCTTTTTAAAGTGAACAATTCTATGTAATTTCTGGGTTCTTTCACCAAATATTCTAAAGAAAATGCTTATTTACATTGCCAATATCTATCTTAAAATTGCTAAAATGAAAACATCACAGTCTTTTATATATGATTAGTTTCACTGCAGATGCGCACAAATTACTATTCAAGATTAAGAAATTTACAAGTTACTAAACCTACAGTATAACAGCAGTATGGACCATCCTGCTCACACAATAACTGCAGACATCTCTCAAAGCTCCTCTATTTTTTATAACAATTTTATATGATTTTTATATTCTGCTCTTTATGGCATTGTTTTCAGGAACAGTTATAACATAGTGGTTAAGAGTGTTCCCTGAGCGTCCAAGATTGGGTCCCAGCATTCACATCTCAAAGCTCACAACACTTGTTAACTCCAGTTCATGGGATCAAATGCCCTCTCAGACTTCCACTGACACATGCATTCATATGCACATACATGTATTCTTTAAAAGAATTATTACAAAAAAGGAAAAAGAATACATGTGTTTGAGAAATTAAATGTTACCAATGTAAGCTTCTATCTTTTTCATAGGTCGGTCTAAACGGCAAACAACATATGCATGCACACACAGAGAGACAGGCACACACCTTGCTCCAGAGTATAGCAAACCTCAAACTCAATTCAGAACCATTAAGAAAAATTACTAACATAAAGTAAATCTGCTTCACCTTATATATTGTTCCCTGCAGTCCTGACAGTCATTTCTGGGCTACAGAATACTCACAGCTCATAAGGTACTTTTAAAAGCACTATTTTAATAATTCTTAAAACAGACTGGCTTTAATATTAAAATACTTTACTCATTTGAATTTTAGAGAAAAAGAATTTGTTTCAGTCACAAAAATGAAATATAAGTGGTCGATATGACCCCAATAAATGAGGCAAATGTTGACACTTTGATTCATTTTACTGACTCATAAATTGTAAAATCACTAAAACAAGACAATCAAATGCCTCCAATGAGCAACTATTCTTTATTTAGTAGAAAAAAAACTCATTCAGATGTTCACAAATGATGATAATTTCGGGTTTGCATACAAAATTTTACTTATTGAAAGTACTTTCCATTGCTAAACATTACACAAGTGACACCTTCAGTTTGGTTATATAAATTGGGAAGTAAAGGCAAGAAGGCAGAGGCAGCTAGTACAGTTCAAGAACCCAGTCTCAATTCTGAAATTTAATAGGATAAACATATCTATAATTTCATTTTTTATCTATAAGTAGGAATGGAAAAGTTAATAAAGATAGTATTTGAAAATTGTAAATCTTTAAAAAAAAAAGGAATTATTTTGTATTCCTATTACTTTGTTCTTTTAAGGCTTATTAAATTTTATGTGTATGAGTGTTTTACTTGCATATAGGTCTGTGCACCATGTGTGCACCTAATGTTCATGTATGTCAGAAGAGAGTATTTGATCACCTAGAGCTATAGTCATTAAAAGTTGTGAATCACCATGTGGCTGCTGGGAACTGAATCCAGGTCCTCTCCAAGAAAAAGTACCCTTAACTGCTAAGACATATTTCCAGGCCACACAGTGTGCTTTTACAGAATTTATGAAGAAAAGTTTCAGTAAGGAGATTCAAGCAAATGTTAGAAGATAACTATCAACTAGGAAAAAGAAAAATCATTTAAAAATTTTAGCTCCCTGCAAATTCAATTTTTGAAGTCTCTCTAATCTTCAAAGTAAGCTTTGTCTCCCTTCTTTTGTGTTCCCACTAAACTCAGAGTTTCATTTGTCTTAGAAACACTTCCTATGCAAGTTTCTACAGTGATCTAAAAATGAAAGTGAAGCAAATTCAATAAACCATTCACATCTAAAACACTCACAAAGCAACTCAGTCTTTGAAGTTAATCTACAGATATACCTCAAGTACACAGGTGCATGCATATATAAAAATGTTAAATAAAATGTACTATGATAATAACAGCATGTTAAATAATATAAATTTCATCACAGGGACAGGGCAAATAAAGTTTGCTACATCTGTATAAGGAAACACTAAGAAAAACGAATTAGGTAGGTTTACACACACCAACATAAAAAAAAAAAAAAAAAAGGCCCAGAAAGTACTACTCAAAGAGAAAACCAGGTTTCTAAACAAAGAATCATAAATCCAAAAAGGTGTAACTAGTAGAAAGCCCTAAAAGGTACTCAGGAAGAGAACTATCCTCAGCCTCAGGACTGCTGAGTTCTGCTGTGTGGTGTACTCGGTGAACTGTAGAAATTGAGAAGCATGATAGCCTCTACCCACTAAATGTGAATGGCATCTTCTAAGCTGTGACAACTATAAATGTTTCCAGACATTACCAAATATCCCTTGAAGGACAAACTCATTCCTCGTTGAGAACCACTTAACTAGAGAGTGAAAGTGAGACTTAACACATTATGTTCACAATGCAAAGATAATTTTAAGAACACAGGAAAATTCCTAGTGTAAGAGTACTTACAGGTTATGAATCTTTGATTAAAAACTATGCAAAGCCAGGCATGGTGGCATGCACCTGTCATCCCAACACCTGGAAAGTGGGTGTTAGATGCCCAGGCCAGCCTTAGCTACATAATAAGTTTGAGGTCATCTCAACCTGGACTCTGTCTTAATCCCCTCCCCACCCCTAAAATCTATTCAAAATAAAATTATTTAGGATTAGACGGTATTTAGCCATCTTCAACAGAAAATCAGAAAAATAAATTGATTATGCTACTTTCTTTCGATGACTGCCTCTTTAAGATGCATGCCTCTTTCCTTCCTTCTTTACTCCTATGTTTTTAGATCTGACAAAGATGACAGTTCCCAATTACCAAGACAGTTCAGAAAAGTACCCTCCTCTTTCTTGTTTTATACATTAGAAAGACATATTTAGACAAACTAAAACTAGACTAAGAATTCTCCAGTTAAGCTAAAAAGCACAGGAAAATGACTCATTATTTACTAAAAAAAAAAAAAAATCAATAAAGAAAATGAGTCTTTGTTAGATAAAATAAAATCTACTGATAATTCTATGACTCCAAAAACATTTTTATGCAAAGATACATAATTAAAGTTTTTTCTTATGAAACTGATTATGAATTTACATCTTTGTCTATCTACACATCAAAATATCTGAGCATGTTTTAACATTCTTACCTGAATATTCTTAACACTGGTGAGGCAAGGAAACAACTACTAATGAAAGCCTCTCCTTAAGCACATACATATAAAAACTAGTGGCAATTAAAAACTTACATAAATTAGGATAAAGAAAATTAAGGAAGCTATAAACTGGTATTGTATATTTAAAATCTTGTAAACTGAACTTTTTAAAGTAGTATCAGGAAGAATGCAGTTTCTACATTATCTGCAAAGTATGACTTCAAATAAATTTATACATATTTATTATGTGAATTTCTGGTTATCTGTTTGGGGATATGTGCATATGTGAGTGCAGGTACCTGAGATTTCCAGAAGAGGGTATAAAGTTACCCTCTTACACGTGTCTCTAGTCCTCTGCAGAAGCAATATGTGCTCTCAACTACTAAGCCATTTCTCTAGCCCCCCAATCCCTATTTCTACATACAAGTTCTAGTCAACTTTTCAGCAACTGTGACTACAGAGTGATAAATTTCATTTACTGAGAACACATACTTAATTAGACCTTTAATTTAAGGTTCATACTTTTAATCCCAGCACTAGGGAGGCAGAGGCAACCATATCTCTGAGTTTGAGGTCAGCCTGGTCTACAGAGTGATTTCCACTACAGTCACAGATACAGAGAAAAAAATCCTCTCGAAAAACTTCAAAACAAAAAGACATAAAAAGAAAGACCCCACATACTCAAAAAGTAAAACTTACAAAATGACAAAAATTCAATAAATATTATAACTAAATATAATTTGTATGCATCATTAAGGCATGTTCTCAGTACATCTGTAAATTAATACATCTGTACAATTATTATGAACCTAAAAACATAGGCCTTGTATAAGCTATTTGTTTAAAAACAACACATTAATTTCAGAATATACAGACACGGAAGCAGTTTTGAAATTACAAATAATCTTTCAGCTACAACTTAAAGACACTGTTTTTA
The DNA here is from genome assembly GCA_028555095.1 of Dicrostonyx torquatus. NCBI lineage: Eukaryota > Metazoa > Chordata > Mammalia > Rodentia > Cricetidae > Dicrostonyx > Dicrostonyx torquatus. The sequence goes on along the minus strand of JAQHUG010000015.1, from coordinate 13,519,753 downwards.
AAAAAAAAAAAAAAGTACAATGTGGAAGTTGGAGAGATGGCTTCCAGGTAAAAGTCTTTATTGTGCAAACCTGATAACCTGAATTTGACCTACAGATTGTGCAGTGGAAGGACAGAAGAAATGACTATTAAAAGTTGTGCTATGACCTCCCATATATATGCCACAGAATGTGCATGCTCATTCACATCCATGCATTACACACACACTCTCTCAAATAATAACAATAATAAATATTAAATTAAATAAAGTAATACATGATAGCCCAAGCCTACCTGTGAGTACAAAATCCCATGGGCTTCTATAAAAGCTTCCATCAAACTTGAACTCATGGTCTTGTTCCGACTAGCACACCTCTTTTGGTAATCACACACTTTTCAGAGAGCCGACACAGAAAGGTCTAAATGAAGGGTTCTAGAATCACAGGAGGGCTGCTCTAAGTTCACTTTTGTTGCTATGTCTCAATAAAAGATTTCTTATGAAGAACTACTGTTTGAAAACTAATGATTTCTGCCAACGTAGTAGAAAACTAAGCTCTTTCATCTACACTTGTATGTATCTAAGTTTGCCAAAAGTGAAGCTATCAATAGTATACTTCGTTGGAAAACATACCTGATTCTGGCCAGAACAGCTTGTAGAAAGCTCAGCACTGTTCTAAGTTCAGATTCTCGACAGGCTCGCAGTAACATGCTAAATCCATCATTGAGAAGATGCTCATGAGAAGGATATAAGCAACAGCTGGTCTCAAATACTTCTTGAACACCATCAATATAGATGGAAAGAAGTGTCCATAGTGTATGTCTCTGAACCATTTCATCATTCTTAGAAACCAAGAATTCCTTTGCTTTCTCTTGGAACTCACATGACAATTTCTCAGCCCAAACGCCAATGTCCAGATTTTTCTGTGCATACATCAGGAGGAATGCCATCTGACCCTTCCAAACAAGGGCTCTTGGAGATGACGTGGAGACAGGCTTGAGGAAACGAAGGAGGTCTAAAACATGGCTTGCTACATCTTCTATCTCTGCAACAGCTGCCAACAGTAGAAAAAGACAGAAAAAGTTCTGGAGGCCAACTTCAGTTAGTTCTTCCATCCTTTTTTGATGAAACTTAGAATATATTCTATAAAACATGAAAATTAGTAAGATTATTTCATTAACTAATAATTATCATTTAAAAAATGCTTTCCTCTAATATTTATGACACAGCACCATTATAAGTTACAGTTAATTATTATGTGTGGCATATGAATGTGTACATACATATGTGTACATGTGTGCAGGTGTTTGCTCACACATACACATGGAGACCTGAAGTTAGCATCAGGTATCCTCCTCAAATGGACCCCATTTTGATAGTGCCTCTCACTGAATAGTTTATATTTTCAGCTAGTCAGCTAGGGATCTACTGTATGTACCTCTCAAGGGTTATGATTATGTCAGCCTCTGCATCTACCCACACAGATGACAAGATTCTAACTCCCGTGGAGACCCAAAAATGTGAGCCTATTCCACCTTGTCTGAAAGCCAGAGAGTTTGAACTTATTTTGCTCTCTCAAAGTTGTTGACATCAGATGTGGCTACACACCCTGACATACCACAGTGTAAGATTACCTAACGTTCTGGACATTAAGATGACTCATAGAGGTAGATCTGCTCCACGCTGATCAAAGGTCAGAGAATTCAAGCATACTTCTGCTCTGACTTTTGAAAGAGGTGGTCTGACTTAGGGAGTGATTGCCTGCAGAATACTTGGTCTAGGGTGGGCTCACTGCCCAAACATCAAATACTTTACTCTGGAATTAATGGCTTGATATCTCAAGTTTTGGAGCAAGTAACCATTCTGGTTATCCTTTGAATCATGTTAAAGCAGTCTGTTGTCTTCTCCCCCCTCCCCTTTTATTAGGGCATAAAAGTATATGGAAAAGAAAACTAGGCAAACTCAAAACTCAGAAAGAAATTCAGCATTCAGTATTTGCTGACTTGCCCTCACTATCCTGTCTATCTGTGTTTCTTTCTTATCTCTCTTCCTTCTACTTCCCATTCCTTACAGTCCTACCCTAAAAGGTACAAAGCCACCTGGGCTAGGATGGCAGCAGAAGTCACCTCAAAAAAGGTGCCCCCCAACAAACTCCTATCCTTTATCCATTGAACCATTTTCCCAAATTAAATTTCACCCTATTACTATTTCTACTTCCCACTGTCCAATGACATAGAAAACCATTACAGTTGAATATAGATTCAGCTTTTCCCAAAGGCAGTAAGAACGTTCTTTTCCTATGGTACATAGATATTGCCTTTGATTTCCATCATTTCCTTACTTCTTGGCAAATAGGACAGAATAAATGTTACAGCTTGGATTTCAAAGAATATACAAAGTCTAAGTTTGTTCAATAGTAAAGTGAACTAAGAGGTAGTTGCATCTTTAGGATAGAGGCTAAGTAGAATGGGAGCACTTAATGAAGACACCAGTTCACTGTCACACTTTTGACTTCTGGTCCCTGGCAACAAGGTAAGTAGGTTTGGCTCTGGTGTATGCTCTCAGTAGGATATGCTGCCTCAACCAAAGCAACAGAGTTGATGGAGCATGGACTGAAACTCTAAACCAAGAACCAAAACAACCCTTTCCTATTTAAAAACTGATTACCTCAGGCATTAGTCACAGCAACAGCACTCTTTTAAGTACAATTTCATATGTTCTTATAGAAATTTTAACTGAACAATTTTTTCAGAACTTTCCTTAACCATTTTCCCTCTACCCTTCAGAAAAACCTGGTTTTATTTTGTACCTTAGGAAAATTCAAGTAGCTAGGCTATTTTTTACCAACAAGAAAAGTAAGAGTGCTCAAATATCTAAATAACCCATTACTAGCCTGGCGATGGTGGCGCACGCCTTTAATCCCAGCACTCGGGAGGCAGAGGCAGGCGGATCTCTGTGAGTTCAGACCAGCCTGGTCTACAAGAGCTAGTTCCAGTGCAGGTTCCAAAGCCACAGAGAAACCCTGTCTCGAAAAAAAAAAAAAAACAACAAAAAAAATAATAACCCATTACTAAATTTCATCTTTTATATTATTTACAATATAATATAACACTAATGCACATTTCTCTCAACACTTAAGGGCTTAGAATTGGAAAGCATTTCATTTTGACTTCCTACTCATGGATTGTTAAGTTTTGTAGTTTCTACACATGGTTTTTAAGGCCACAGAAAATTAAAGCACACAGGGATTGAATTTTCATTTACTTATCTAAATGAATTACATAAGAGCTAATATGTGCCACAAAGTAAAGACCTCTTTCTTCCTTTACTACCCCCACTATAGTGGTTAATACACAGTATTGGCCTATTAATGTTATTAAGTGATTACAGTAATTAATTAATGGAGCCATGAGAAATGTTTAAATTTGATAAGTCTTGCTGGTCCTGAACTCTATGTACCTAAGGATGACCTTGAGCTAGCAATTCTCCTACCTCAACCTTCCAAGTGTGGGAGGGGTATACTACCACATTCACCTCATTAAATATTTTCTCTCCCAAAGTTCTTACCAAACAAGATGAGGAAGTACCAGATGGAGATATACTTCATGACAAAAGCTTTAAAATGGGGTTTCCACGTAGTCAAGGAAGTTGAAAACGAAAAACAAGTAGATCCATTAAACAAAGAAAACTCAAAAGCAGACCAGAGAGAGAGAGAGAGAGAACCTAGAATAAAAAGTGGCAGATTCCCCAAATGAGAACATTAGAGTTATTTGGTTCTTCTAGTTTCTGGTCAATTCTCATTAAAGGAAGCAGCACTGAAACTGCTGGGTTCAAAAAATACAAAAAATTTAAACAATGAACCTAACAGCTACCAATGTACCATGAAAAGATTTTTTAAAATAAAAAAATTCTATTACTTTTAATAAACCAGAGCAAAGAATTATATAACATTACAGTTAATTGTAGTCAAAACTGTTGCTAATACTCTGGTATTTTAAAATTTCAGTTTTCAGTAGTGATTACACAAATAAGAAACTGTAACACTAATTTATGGATATTAAGTTTATTCCTCCTCATTATAACAAATTGGCAAGACAAAAATTTTGGGGCTGGAGATATGGTTCAGAGGTTAAGAGTACTGTCTGCTCTTCCAAAGATCCTGACTTCAATTCCCAACAACAACATGGAGGCTCACAACCATCTGTAATGAGATCTGGTGTCCTCTTGAGTAAGAGACATGGTCCGTTGTCCTCATCAACTTAGGCCATGAAACCCAGTATAGACAAGTTCAATAGAACTGCCATAATACTGGCTGTTGTTCTTTTTACTTTGGGTCCCCGGCAGCTTGCTGCGGGGATGGGGTGCACAAGACCATGCGGGCAGTCCCCAATGATGGCGGGGGACCAGGCAACTTGCTGCGGGTCCCTTTGGTTTCCCCAGTCATGTGGCGGCAGCTATGCCATGCAGAGATGGCCAGCCGCTGGCTCCTGAGCCCCAGGCAGAGACAGGCAGGCGGGTGCATGAGACCAGACAGGTACCCAGGTAAAGTTGAACATTTATTACAGTTATGGAGGGAAGGGAGAAGGGGAGAAAAAGACAGAGACAGAGAGAGCGAGAGAGAGAGAGAGAAAGAGGGGAGAGAAGCAGCAGCTGCCTTCCCAAGAGAAGGAACAGAAAAGGAAAGAGAAACAAAGGTCTGCAGCTGCAGGCAGGAAAGGAGTAGGCGTGGGTTGTCTCTTAAAGGAACAGAAAGCATTACACTGGCTGCCCATGTACGCTTGAATGAAATTTCATTTTAATTTTTAGGTTAAAGAATATATTTTAAATGTGTAAAGACTAACCACAACTAAAACATAAGAATAGCAAAAGTTCCAAAAGTGTCACTAGTGAATACTTATGACAAAAGAGATACTATATAACACATACCTTCCTTTAACTTGTTTCCAAGGATGAGGGCCACTGTTCTTCATTGCTTTCTTAATGACTTTTGCCAAAATGCAAAGAAAAATTATGTAACTGCTGCTTGATTTATACAGGTCAGGGTCTTGTTTGTCACAACAGCAGGTCTTCACCATGGTAAGCAGTGTCAAGGGTGACTTGATGATATTAGTAAGGCCTTTCAAAGGAAGCCAAGAAATACTGAAGGAGCTATTCTAAATAAAAAATTTAAAAAAAGCACAACATAGCTGTTACAGATAAGCTTCCTAGTAAATAAAAGTGAAAGCTGCACAAATACTAATTAGCCCATAAAAGCTTGTTCTACTGTAATCATAAATATGCTTTTATTAGATTGTAATTATCACATATAACCCAGAATAAGGAAAACAAAAACATACAGAGAATATGAAGAGCTCTTTGAATCTTGTATTTTCCCCAAAATGTGTTTTTAGCAATTGGTCTGGCCAAAGATGCTATGAATGATCCTTAAAAACTATTCCATTTTTCTCACTGTTTCTGTTATTTCACTTAATTTTTTTGGATAGAGAACACTTAATACATAGTCATTTTACAAAATAATGGATTTCATTATGACATTTTCATACATGCACTGCATGTTGTATTGCTTACTTTTCTGTTGCTAGGATAAAATACCAAGCTCAAGGCAACGTGTAGGATTTACTTGGCTTACGGGTCTACAGCAGCAGTTCTCAACCTGCGTGTCACAAAACTTTTGTGATTACAACGAACCTTTCATAGGAACTGTCTATGGCCACAGAAAAATGCAGATATTTAATTACAATTCATCACAACACCAAAATTACAGTTATGAAGCAGCAACAAAAATAATGTTATGGTTGTGGTCACCACAGCATGAGGAACTGTATTAAAGGGTGCCAGCATTAGGAAGGCTGAGAACCACTGCTCTAGAGGGCTAAGCCCCTACCATAGTAGAGAAGTGGGACAGTAAACAAGCATGGTGGCTGGCTTACTAACAGCTTGAACCACAAACAAGAATTAGATAAAGAGAACTGGGAATGGCTCTTGTCTTTGAAATCTCAAAGCCTGTCCCTAGTGACAAACTTCCTCTAGCAAGGCCCTATCCTAAACCTACCCTAACAGCCATCAACTGGAAAAGTAGAGAATATGGAAGATATTTCTCATTTAAACCACCATACACATTTGAGCCTATACTCATTCCCCTTATTGTCCTCTTTTCCCCCTGACTAGTCACTTTGGTCATCCCTAGAACTCCCATTTTACTTAGATGCCTTTTTTTTATATAAGTTTAGATGCCTTGTATGATAGAACATATGAGACATTTGTCTAAGTCTGGCTTATTTCACTTAACATGATGATGGCAGGTTTTTCCAGCTTCCTACAAATTACAAAATTTTGTTATTCCTTATGGCTGAATAAATTCTGTTATGTATATACATCAGATTCCTTTCTCCAGTTTTTTCATATAACCTTTTTTGTAAAAGCTATATATAAGATTACTCTTGCATCTTCTCAATTGTTTATTTCCTATACTTGCCCGTTTCTTCCCTTCTTTGATTTGGTTTTCTATTCGAGGACTTTTTCAATGCCTTTGCCTGGTGGACACTTTCCTGCTGCAAATGTTCACACAGAGAGCCAGTTCATTAGTATCCACCTATAAACCAGTCCAATTTACCTGCCCCTGTAAAGTAGGCCAATTTGCTATTATGCTTATCTTTATAGTGTCCTTCATGACCTGAACTTCATCAAATTTAGATGGTCACAGACTGAACATTGTACTTCTGTCTCAGGTCTTTGCAGAATGGAAAAGATACAATCTTTCCCCAAATGTAAAGAGGGGCACTGGAATGCTTTTATACTTCTTGCATTGGTCAGGTCACAAAGAGAATGAACTTCATTTGGCACCTACCACTCTAGCAATGGCCACAAAAGGAAAGAGTCTATTCATCTTCTTATAGACATCATGGCTGAACATCCTAACTTGGCTATTGTGAATAGTGCTGCAAAGAATATGTATGTGTAAGTGTCAACCAAGGATATCATTACTTCTTTTTATATCAGGTTATTAGTTATTCAGTTTCTCGTTTCTGTCTCCCTTTATGGTCACTTACCGTATTTTGTTTTTGTTTTTGTTTTTATTTCACTGATTTTGTTCTTTGACAATCTCAGACACATAAAAAGTGCATTCTGTTTATCCTCACGTCTTCACTTAACAGTCTTTGATACCTATCATTTCAGTACATCTGTGGTTTTATCTACAGCTTGACCATATTAAAAGTTTTGGTTGGAACTTAGTGCTCGCAGTATTGAATAGCTCCTATTGCATTTCATAAAGATGTACACACTTTCTGCAAAGTGAAAGTTAATCACATTGTTGGTCACTCTGTCTACATTAGTGATTCTCAAGTTTCTCCCTTACTGATTTTTAAAAACATGAATATTTATTGCCTAGATGCCTTATTTCCTTAAACATACAAAATAGTGATTTTATACCTGTAACACTTCTAATAAATCAATCTATTAGAAGTTAGGTCACTCCATGCTTTCATTCATTTAAATTACTCTTTTGTTATGTTAGAATTTTCATTCTCTGGGCAATGGAGTTACTAAAAAATTGGATTATGACACTCTGCTAACTATTTCCCAAGCCTTTTGTGACAGGATATTCCTGACTCATCTTAGACACACTTTGTTCAAAAAAGCTGTCATTTCTCCAGCCAGCCTACATATCTCACATAAAATTTTCTCATTAAATAAGTTTTATGTAAAAATAAAAATTAGTATTTTCTGGAATACGTTCCATTACCATTTTCTATCCTGAGAAAGAAATTCAAACATCCTAATCCTCCTCTTTTCACTCACAAAAGTAACTAAGGTCTTTAAATGCCTTCAATTTTTTTATTTTCTTAATCCTTACCTGCTTTCTAAATCCAGTTCCTTGTTTAGTTACAAAATAGTAATAAGTGAGGAGAGTTGTAGAGATGGCCCAGTGGTCAAGAGCACTGGCTGCACTTCCAAAAAACCCAAGTTCAATTCCAGCACCCACATGGTGTCTCACAGATACCCGTAACACCAGTTCCAGGGGATCTGACACCCTCCTCAGGCCTCTGAATACACTGCAAATGCACGCACGTACATGCACACGCACACACACACAGAGAAATAGAGTGCACAAGCATATATGCAGGCAAAATACCCACAGACAAACAATAAATAATGCTTAAGCTTAAAAATTATTTTAACTTTATAAATCACGATGAGTCATTTGTATAATCCCATACTTCTAGTTACTCTGCTTAACCATTCTAGGGAAAAGGAATACCAAATGCTGATTCTTTATGCAAGCTCTCTACAGACAATGTTTGAAAAAGATGAAACCACCTACAAGCTACATTCTACTCCAAACAAAAATTAGTATTTTAAAAAATTCAGTTCTCATAATAAAATCATAAAATGTTCCACACATATCATAAGCAAATTTCTAGAGTGAATTCATCTTCTATTTACTTACCAGATTCTTACTATAATATTCCCACAGAATGGTCACAATTGAAGTATTTGGCTCCCAGAAATCACAAAGTGTTAAACAACAGTGAAGATACATTCGTAACTGTTCTTCTAGTATACTATCCTAAATAAAGAAAAAACTGAAGTCATAAAAGAGTAGGTAGCTCTAATAATATCCTATCATTTGATAATGTACTGAAATCCTGACCAGTAAAAAGAATATGAGTATCACCAAATCATGACCATTTTCAATCTTCAGAATACAGGGGCTGACCTGATATAAAGGAAACAAAAGCTTGTTTTGAAGATCATTAGCATCTTTAGATAATGGAAACTTTGTAATTCAGTTACCTAAAACAGAGTAGATGTTTGAAAACTGATGTTAGAAACCTAAAAAAAAAAAACAAACATCCAACTAAAAGAGTGAAATGATTTAATAATTAAAAGCACAAAAAAATTTCAGATCTCTTGGTCATACTTAACAATTTAACCAACCTCTTTCACAGGATTATAATATTTGCTCTTAAGAAAACCACAGGATTGGTGCTGGGAAGTGGTAGAGTTGCAGAATACTGTAAAACATTCAGGAGGTCCTAGTACCATTAAGGAAGTAAGCAAGCTGGGCAGGAGTGGCACACACCTTTAATCCAAGCACTCAGAGGCAGAGACAGGTGGATCTCTGTGAGTTTGAGAACAGGCTAGCCTGGTCTACAGACAGAGTTCCAGGACAGGCTCCAAAGCTACAAAAGGTAGCCTTGACTCAAACTGCCCTCCCCAACCTGCAAAAATAAAGTAGGAGGGAGAGAGGAAGGGACAGATGGAGAGAGAGAGAGAGGGAGGAAGGGAAAGGGAAAGAGAGGTGTTTTATTCCCCAAGACCCATACAGTAGGAAAAAACTGACCCTTGCAAGTCAGACTCTGACTTCTATACACAAGCCATGCGCCTGTGTGTCCATTCACATTACACAAACCCACACAGACATACATAAATGTAACAAACATATTTAAAAATAAGATCACAGATACAAATTTGCAAGATAGGAGTTTACATTGTCTGGTCTTATTGTTCTCAATAAGTGCCAAGCAAGATGCTGAGTTTAATGGACTGGGTATAGATTGTGCTAAATAGTGTGCTATAGGAAAGTTCTAAATTAAGTCATAAGAATACATTGTCTTTGTTCTGGTTTTGTCTTTGTTGTTTTGCAAAATTCTAAAGTGGACTGCCATTTAACACTTATGATCAAGAATTTAAAGGTAAGAAGGAATAATTCATTTCCTCCAGCAATATCCAATTGTGGATAGGAATAGAGTAGGAAAGGATAGGCCGGAAAAGTTAAGGAATAAAAGACATTTCTCAGGAAATACCTATATTTAGTGTGTAATCTACACTGAAAAACCCCACAAAAATAAATAACTACAGAGGAGGGAATTAAGTGTGTCTCTCATATTTCAAGTGTCTATGAGTTCTCTCAGGCCTAGAATAATGCCTTCAAGGCCCAGTACAATGTTTCATTCATCAAAGAGCCTCTATAAATGTTTCAGAAATGAATCGAAGACTAAGTCTAAAACTATTTCTACTAAGTACCTGATACTCATTTAATTTAATTTAATTTAATGGGTCCATTACTGACATTCTGACTTTATATTATGAAAGCAAATCTGGATCTAAGCTCATACTGATGCTTACAGCATGACACCGAGCTAAGTTATATACAACATACTAATTTTATTATGTGATCAAGCCAAGAAAAAAAAAGTGACTTATAAAATTCATCTTGATGGGCTTCTCTGGAATCTGAAGCATTGGTTTGCCATGTAATATCCAAAAAAAGTATATTCAATCTGAAAAAAGTAGGCAGTTTGGAAAGAGAAAGGTACACCCCTTAAGTCTGTTATACAAACAATTCTATATCAAAAGCGAGAAAAACTAAGAACAATTTATATATAAATACAAATATAACAATTTGTATATAAATGCCAAATTTGATCTACATTCTTTTGAAGGCCAAAGCCTGTATTCTTCATCCTATGTACAACTGTAAAGAAATTAAATATAGCATTTTAGGAGAATGTTTTACTTTATGAAGTTTGAAAAATATTGTCATTTAGTGCCTATATATTCAAATAAAATCCTTCAAAATATTATTTCTTGTTCTGGAAGGAAAGGTAAGTGAGTCAGATGAATGTGGTATATAAAATATATTTTTGACAAAGCTCACAAACCAATTATAGATCACTTGTTATATTACTCTATATTTTCACATTCTATATATCAACTACTGCCTTATTCTAAACCATGTCCCATATTTTAAAAATTCTCTTAAAAGTTTGTGTTCAGGGATGGAGAGATTGCTCAGTGAGTAAGAGCACACACTTCTCTAGCAGAAGACCTGGGTTCAGATCCTAACACAAGCAGAAGGCAGCTCAAACTGCTTACAACTCCAGTCCTATGGGAATCAACAGTCTCTGGCCTCTATGGGCACCTCCATGCACACAGTACACAGAAACTCACACACAAAAAACTTAAATGAATAAAAAGTAAACCTCTTTAAAACGGAAAAAAGGGGTTAATTTTTAAAAAGAAAATATACTGTGCATCAGCTAAATTATAGATAAAAGAGGCTTGTCAATGTTCAGGTCCAGATGGTTAAGGCAAGAATATAGGACATGATAGGAGAAGAGAAATTGGTGGATATATTTGCTCAAGTTCATAACCACAAGACAGACTTATAACCTGAAAATATCTAAGAATACTTGAGTTTAGTCATTTCTTTACCTACAATCTACCTAACACAGCCAATAAGAGTATGGAAATCTATGTCCCTTGACTAGTTTTATTTAATTTTTAAATAGACCATATGGCCTTAAACCTAGGCTGGTGTATTATGCCATACTACTGAACTTCTAAATTTTTAATAAGCTGTGTGGGTATCCTATATCTCAGGGGTATGTTTGGTGTGTGTGTGTGTGTGTGTGTGTGTGTGTGTGTGTGTGTGTGAGAGAGAGAGAGAGAGAGAGAGAGAGAGAGAGAGAGAGAATGTCTTCCAGTCTTATTTTGAAAAATGAAATTTAGGGATATTTAAACATATTAAATTTGGGCATGTTTCACAGGACAAACACTGACAATGAAGCATTCAATGTTTGAGTTTAGTTACTATGTAGACATGTCAATTTAAGAACAAATTACCTATCTATAACTATACATACATAAAGAGCAGTGCTCCAGAAGGGACAACAGGAAAGGATTTGTCATTAAACTCCTATCTGTAGGAATGTTTGCTTTTAATTAATACTTCACATACTCTATCCACTTTGGATATTTACTCCCTGTAATTTAAGACTTCTTTTGACATTTAAGGACCAATATGGGTATGTAGTTGTAAGGAATAGTCCATGGTAAAGATTCAAAGCCTCTACAAATTCATAGTTTTATGGAAAATTTTAAATTACTAAATATAAAAGGAAGAGAGAAAAAGAAGACAAAACAAAACAAAAAGCCAAAAGAAAATTTCAAGCACACAAGCATTTACAACTTAATTAGGAAACTGAAGCTGTCAATTCCTAACTCAGATGTCAGAACGGTTACTAGAAATACAGTGTTATATTTACTGAAGTTACCAGTACTTGGATTGAACAAAGCTCTGTTGAGTCATTAGTATAAAAGTGAGTGGAGAAGACTCTGAAAGCGGGGATGACATAAATACAGTATTCATATATGAAATTCTAAAAACTAAAGAATGAATTAGTAACTGATACAAATGACAATGGCCAATGCAATATCTATTTCCTATTTCATGACTACTCCTTGATTTCCTAATTCCAGAAGTAAAATATATATATATATATATATATATATATGTAAAGCATTACTAGATCAATATATTTAAAACAAAAAAAGATAATATTTAATATTCTCTATAGTGGTTAAAACATTTCTCATTTAAAGTCCTTAATTCCCTGGTATTCTATGAGACATCCAGCTCATACTGATAAGGTTCTTATGATAATTAGAAACATTTATGTTTACTTACAGTTAACATAGACAGCACATGTAACTTCAACCATTTACAGTTTTCAGATATTCAGATATTTTTGGTCTAAAGAGATGGCTTAGTGGTCAGATATATCACTTCTATAAGCATACACACACAAAACCATCTTCTTATATTATTATTATGCCTCTTCAAGTTTCAAATAATCTTCATTAAAAGAAAAGCAATTTATTTCCCAAATTAAAAAATAATTCATACCATATCCTTCAATAAGGGTTCCTTGCATTATAGAACTTTATAGAACTACAACATATTTAAAGAGAAAGAACAGGATATTTAAAACTATTTTAAAGGAGGTCAAGTCTGACCTCTGGGCCATGAAGCATTACATTAACAGCTCTGCGGAAAGAAAAATGATAAGGTATGAAATGAGTACTCAGAAAAGAGGACCTTATCAGTGAGAATAGAATTCAAGCCTGTAAGACAAATTGCTCAGCAAGGCAAGTCACCTTCCTGCTGAGAGGAGGATAGAGCTGCATTTTCAATGCCACCGACTATCTCCTTCATCATGTCGCCTGGCTTGCTATCATACAGTCAAGGAATGGCTTATAACTCAGAAGCATCTCCCACTTATTTTGAATACATTCTTTCAAAGTCACCAACTAAGATAATTATCTTTGTCCTTTAACTGACAAATTCAGTGTTAAAAATAAAAACCTTTAAAGAATTTAATATGAATTACTGTGACTTGGCCCTTCAAAGAATCTCAGACTTGTAATAAATTGTTATTTAAGTCATATTTTAAGTTTGCTTATTTTTGTAAGTAAAATCTCTATTATAAAATGCAGAAGTCATATGTTGTCTTGCTTTAGCTATATACCTGAACAGAAACGGACTGTTTCAAAAGTTCTTCTATAAAGCCCCAATTTGACTCCATCTGTCTCTGAAAAGAGAAAACATGACAGCATTGAAACTATTGCTCTTGATTATGCACACATTTAAATGCATGGTACAAGTGCAAAACTATTTTTAAAATACCTTTGTAATTTCTTTCAGTAAAAATGTAGCTGACATACTTGAAAGAAAATCTAAAATCCAATACAAAACATATCTGTTCTTATTTTATAAAAGTAGTACTTCAATAGGTTTATAAATATTTTAAATACTTAATTTGTTGTTACATACAATTTAACTTTAAAAATGATATAGAGATATGCAGTTTTTAAGTTTACATGCCAGTTTTTCCTATTCTCCTTCTTACATGAGATTTTCTTCATTTTATTTGAAATAGCTATCTTATTAAACTAAAACTTTTATGTAGTTTTATATATAAAGAAAACTTACTTTCATTTAACAAATGGCCATCTATCTGGCAATTCCAATTCTATGCATGACTCTATGCAGCAAAGAAGAAAACTAGAGTGAACTTTAACAAAGTTTCTCAAAATCTCAATTTTTCTAGCAAAAAAATCCTTGAGGATACTCCCTCAGCATACACAATTCTTAGAGACTGAGATAAGTGGATATTGGTTAAAACCAGAAGCAACAAGAAAGCACTTCTAAAAGCAATCAAATAGTTTCTAATGCAAAAAGAAAGTGTGAAAAGTAATTTAAACTTCAAAAAGCAAAGCTAGAGTTCTAAAGAGCAAAGATATAGCCCTTTGTGGTGCAAACCTTTGGTAGAAGGCAGATCTCTGGGTTCAAGGCTAGACTGGTCTACAGGAGGTGCAGGACAGTCACTGCTACACAGTGGAATTCTTTCAATCAATCAAGTTACAGACTTCTATCAGACCATACTATGATTATACTCATAAAAATAAACTCTAAATTGGGTGGTGGTGGTAAAGGCCTTTAATCCCAACCTTGGGAAACAGAGGCAGGTGGATCTCTGTGAATTTGAGGCCAGCCTGGTCTACACATCAAGTTCCAGGACAGGCTCCAAACCTTGTCCAAAAAACAAACAAACAAAAAACAAAAAACCTAATGAAAGGCTGAAAAATATTCACATAAGGTGCTAGCTGCACTAAATCAGTACTTCCTAATAAATAGGAGCACAGTAACAGCAGTAGTCAGGAACTAAAACAGCCTCTTATGTTCTCTGTGTCTTGGTCTGTATCAATATATTGTCCCCTCCCCCAATACAAAAAAGATGGTCATCAACAGACCAACAATACTAATGTGAGGGGCAACATGTCACTTCCATGAAGCTTCCATCCTGACAGTACTCTCTTGCTAATTTAATCAAGGAAACAGCCCTAGTATGCACAGACCTGAAATCCAAAGAATGAGAAACTAAAATATTCTACCAAAATTATATCTTCTAGTCCCAATTAAAGGAACTGCCTCTAAGTGACAATTTGACGAAATCTTCATGGCAGATCCTGAGCCACCTGGATAAAGCCAAAAAAAAAAAAAGCCCAACTCTTAGAAACGGAGAGTGAGATATATAAAGTTTTTTTTCACTATCTTTTTGGTTATGTAACCATTACTAATGAAATGACTTAGTTACTACTGGCAAACAAAACAAACAAACAAAAAACACTTGTCTGATCCATCAGAATATCAAAGCCTGAAAGAAATACCTTAGACATTGGTTTGGGGATATAACAGAGAGGCTGGTCATCACCACAGAGTATTAGGGCAGGATTTGATCAAGCTCCACCGACCCACAGTGTGACTTTGGGTCTGCTAACCTTGAGACTGAGATCAACTACTAGAGCAGTAAGAGGTCGTGCATGCATAGCGAAGGTCCAAGAAACTATGAATACTGAAGATGAAGCAAAACCTTGGTCAAGAATATACACTTTGGCCAGGCAGTGGTACTGCACACCTTTAATCCCAGCACGCAGCACTTGAAAGACAGAGACAGGCAGATCTCTGCGAGTTCGAGGCTAGCATGGTCTGCAAGAGCTAATTCCAGGACAAGCTCAAAATCTACAGAAAAACCCTGTCTCGAAGAAAAAAAAAATAAGAATATACATTCTGAATACTGTCACACATCGATGCCAGAAAATTAATAAGAAAGAATAAATGAAACTGCTCTTTTGGTGGTATTCCACCTGTTCTCAGCCCTATGTACTTCTTACCTTTCCTAATTTGCTTTCTATTGCTGCGATAAACAACATGACCAAAATCAGCTTGGGGAAAAAAGGGTTTATTCATCTTACAGCTTGTAGACTATTATGAAGAGAAAATGTCACCACCAGAGCCAAGTAATCAGGAACAGAACAAGGTTGATACAATTCATATTTTTGTTTTACAACTGGATGTTAATGAGTATGCTTCAATTGTCCTATCAAGCCATTTAAATCAGAGTAGAGTAATTCTTACCAAAGAATTTCAACAATGTGACCTACATGATGGCTAAAATTTAAATAAAATAATTTATCAAAAGACAAGATGGAGGAAAATCATACAAGGATCACCCCTAGATAAAGGGTTACAAGCAACTGATGGCAGCTTGAATTGCCATGAATTTTCTATAGCAATAACTTACTTTGTCTTGATGATTTCCTTAAAGAACTTTTATTACTAAAGGAGATATTTAGAAGACTTCCAGGGGCCTATTTATTGCTGCTAAAAAGGTAGAGCCATCTCTGGCCCTGACCAACTAAACTAAGCAATCCCTGAGCAGAAAAACTCCCTGAGAAAATTATGGCCCTAAGAAGCCCTATATAAGCCCTTCAGTTGGGGGAACTGTTCTTCACCACCCTGGCAGAGGCAGCCACTCTCCTGGATTCCTCCTTCCCAAATCATTTTTCTTAAAAGCCTTGGGTTCACTGGCACAGAATAGAAGAACCTGGATTGGATGTCACTTAGGGAACTGAACAGAAAAACCTTGCTGAGACATTCCCATAGGGGGCCTGAGCAAGACTGAGCAGAAAAAATAACAACTTTTCACTGGAACAGAAGGAGATTGCTACACTTCTGTAGGGGTTTCCCTTTAGTAGAATGTAGCAGAAGTTACAGCTTGGACATAGAAAAAGAAGCTGATAGTTCTGCTAGGACTTTCTCTTAGTGGGAAAGAGCAGAACTCAGCTATAACAGTTCTCTAGGAGAGAAGCAGGATTGCTATATTATCTGGCAGTGCTATATACCATCCCCCCACAGCACCCTAACTTCAGGTAGCCTGACTTTCAGACAAGTCAGGGCACCTTTCCCTCCAGGGCTGAGCTGTCCTATTGTGACTCTAAGTATAGACTAGCTTCCTGATAAGTCAGGATATCTTTTCAAATCCAGAGTTGTAACACTCACACTCACCTACAACTATGCAATATAGGCTAGTCTTGAATTTGTGTTGATCTTCCTGCCTCAAATGTCTGAATTTCACAAAACTGACATGCTTGTAAAATTCTGTTATTTTTTGAGAAAGGAAGAAATTATACACATACAGAAATTAAAAACATCAAATTTAAATCACAAGAAATTTTGAGTAATGCCATAAAGTTTATGCCTTTTAAAATCAAGTGTATATGTTTGGGTTTGTGCAACATTGCAGTTGCCTGCAGCAGGCCCAAAGAAGACAGCACATCCTCTGGAACTAAAGTTACAGGTAGCTGTGACCCCGCAGTATGGATGCAGGGAATAAAACTCAGGTCCTCTCTAAGCGTAGTATGTGTTCTTAACCACTGAGCTGTATTTCCAGCCCGAAAAAAAACACTTTCATTTTATTTCATATAAACCAATTGATTCATTTCAGTGTCATTCCCCTGACACTCTTGCAGAATTTATAACTAAAAGGAAACTGTGGACCAAGGCAAAGCCATGATTTTTCCATGAGGAAACAAAGGATAAGAAAATCTTGAGCAATTTACTCAAAGTCCATGGAAGACTTATGAGTAGAGTCAAGATTGGAGACCAAGTTTTCTACAAATTGCTTTCCATTTATCAAACAATAAAAATGTAAACTTTATAATTCTTCAAGATTAGTAGATGTTTATAGAAACATTATATAAAAAAAATTGTTTTTGATAACCTAAATTTTTATTTACTACTCATTTGCTTTACATTTGTCTTCAAAGAAACATATTAACTGATAGTATACAAAAACTAAAAAGAAGAGCAAATATAAATCTTACCATTTCATCTGATACACCATGGCGATCAATCTGGTACAGTGATGCTACATGAACACTAATCCACCAACTAAAGCCTAATGGATCCTTGGCCTGGGTTAGAGAAGCAAAAGGTCTTCTTTGGTCACTTGATTTTTCAAAAAATGTTTTAAGAAGTTTATTCAGCCAATTCCAAAATGACTATAGGAACAAAAAGAACATAATTCAGTTAAATTAAGAAACTATTCTAATGACCTTTGAATTAAAATTTTTCTTATTCATAATGAAACTTACATACATAATAGAGCATCAATTATGACACTTAATGTACTTTATATTTTAAAGGTGTCTTTTGTCAAGACCCTATAGAATGTTCTGAAAAACTATCTTTTAAATATATCATCTGGTAATCCTCCCAGGGAATGATTAATAACACTTTAGAGAACCACAGATAAGTCCCCCACCCCAGACCTCCAACCAGTCTAGCCCAACTGCCCACCCAGTCTAGCCCCAATTGCCCACCATTCCTCACCACCATACCTGGATCCCCAACTTAGATAAAAGCCCCCTACTTTTCTAGAGGCTACAGCAGCACCCAAGACCTCAAACAAGACCCCCCCCCCAACCCATGCCTGCAGACTGTCAACTCTTGTTTGGAGCCGCTCAACCAACTAACAACTCCCCCTGTCCTCATCACCATATATCATCCCTCAATCCAAACAGAAGTCTTCTGCTTTATCAGAGGTCACAAGGGCACTCAGAACCGTCAAAGGTTAAGATTCCAGCCCACAGACTGCCAACACTTACTCAGTGCCTGCACAACCTATCCCCAAAAAGCACTCCTTCTCCTCATCACCATATCCTAGCCCACGAATCCTGAAGAAACACCTACTCCACCTGAGGCCAACAGAATCCCAGATCACTCTGGCCAGAAGACCAAAGGAAACAGAATTCAAAAAAAAAAAAACCTACAGCGAAGACAAACTCGGCACCTAAACCTATAATTACCCCAAACACAGATGCCTAGACATCAGCCTAAAAATACAATCAACAACAGCCAGAATAACATAGCTGAAGCACAAGAAAACAGTCTTAAAGCCATCTTTCTAAGGATAAGAGAGGTACTAAAACAGGAAGGGAATAAATTCCTTAAAGAAAGGGAAGAAAAAACAAACAAAAAATGGAGGAAATTAATAAATTCCTTTTAAAAAGCCAAGAAAAGGCAAACAAAAAAAATGAATAAAACTGTTCAAGGCAATGGAATAGAATGAAAATGGAATAGAAGCAATAAAGAAAACAGAAACAGAGAATACAGGAGATGGAAAAATTTAGGTAACCAAACAGGAACTACAGATGCAAGCATCACCAATAGAATACAAGCGATGAAAGAAAGAATCTCAGGTGCTGAAGATACAACAGAAGAAATGGATAAATGAGATCAAAGAAAATGTTAAATCTACAAAATTCCTGCCATAAAACTTCTAAGAAATTTGGGACGCTATGAAAAGACCAAATCTAAGACTAACAGGAATAATGGAAGAATCTCAGCTTAAAAAACAGAAATATATTTTTAATAAAGTCAAATAAGAAAATCTTTCTAACATAAAGAACATGCCTATAAAGATACAAGAAGCTTACAGAATACCAAAGAGATTAGGTCAGAAAAGAAAGTCCCAGAGAAATAAAATAATCAAAACACTAAATATACAGAACAAGGAACAAATATTAATAGCTTCAAGGGAAAAGGACCAAGTAACATATAAAATTATATTCAACATTTCAACAGAGACTCTAAAAGCCAGAAGGTCCTGGACTTATGTCCTGCCAACTCTAAGAGTCTACTTGCCAGCTCAAGCTAACATACCCAGCAAAAGTTCAATCTCCATAGTTGAAGAAAAAAGATATTCCATGATAAAGTCAAATTTAAATAATATCTATTCACAAATTCAGGCCTACAGAATAGACTAAAAGAAAAACTCTAACACAAGGATGTTAACTATATCCATGAAAATGAAAGGTCTGAATTTTCCCTATTTTGCAACTGGGCCTAAGTTTCAATTTCCTGAAAGGACAATGAGAGAGATAACATGCACCAGGCCTGAGCCAGCCACCATGGTACCTCAAAGCAAGGACCAAATAGGGTCAGGTCCTAAGACTTGTCCTATCCCAAAGATGGAAGAACTGCAGTCCTAGTCAGGCCCTGCTAGTCTTAGGTAATCAGGCAGGTACTAATGTAACTTCTACTTGTTTACCCAATCATAGAAACTCTCCCTAGCTGTGCTTAAAAGGAGCCTGTGTACTCTTCTCATCATCGCCATTTTTCCTTTGTATCAGATATGCTGTCCAATAAACACTGATTGTACACATCTGATAGTCTTTTCTGAGACTTCTCATGAACAAAAACACAGGAAATAATCTCACACCAGGAAAACCAAAAGAGACACACACACTATCACTAGAACCACAAGAACAACAACAACAACAAAGTAACAGGAACTAGCAATCACTGGTCATTGGTATCTCTAATTTCAATAGACTCAATTCCCTCAATGTCCCCCCCAAGGCACAGACTAACAGAATGGATGTGAAAACAGGATCCATCCTTATGCTGCATACAAGAAATACACCTCAGCACCTATGAGAGGCATTACCTCAGAGTAAACA
>JAQHUG010000015.1:13463819-13486898 GCA_028555095.1 Dicrostonyx torquatus | reverse complement strand
ACCAGAGGAACGTGGTTTGGGACAATGATCTGTAAGTTTTATCCCCTCCAATAAAATACCCCTTTTTAAATCAAATTGGTGTAATATTGTCCTGCGACAATAAAGTAACCGATAGTTCTACCAGTTACAACTATGAACAACAATCAAGAGGTGATAATGACCATAAAAGAACAGTAGTGGCAATCATACCTTGGCAGTAGCCAACAACTCTCTAATTAGATTTATAAGACCCACTCAAGAAGGAAATCCTATCTGGTACTGGAAACCTAATCAACTTCTAACTAGTACAATCATAAATCTTAAGACAAAACTACAACTGTCACTTACCTAAGTCAGCACAATACCCAACTACATTCTAAAAAGCTGTCCTTCCTCCCACAGATACATGCCGCTCTCAACTCTCCTCAGAGAAACAATAACAAAATACCCAACTGACCACACTGCAAAGTGGTAGAGCACAGTCCCATCTGATAACATCTACAACAAACTCAGGTACCTAAGGATCAGGGATCATTTCAGAAGGGGATGGTGAGCATAAGAGTCAGAGAAACAGGAATCTGACTGTGTCACCAACATGACTGCTAAACACAACTGATCAAGAACGGCACAAAGAAACATGCTAATGTGGAAACGAATGCATGTACAGGAGGCTTCAACACTACAGGAAGAATTACAAGCAACTAAGGAACGGTAAAAGTAGGTAAAACAAGCCTTCCCCAGAGAAAATCACCAATACACACAAATTAACAATAATAAAAAAGAGTATGTGAATCTAAATGAGATTCAGGGGGGTAGAGAGTAGATGAGAGGGTTTGTTTGAAGGAGGAAATATGTAATTATAAAAAACAAAAACCACAACTATTAACTCCAACTCTGTCTTATACTGACTGACTCATCCAAAAATACTTTTCTGAGGTGAAGTCAGGAATTGTAGTTTCACTTAGAAGAGCTCTTAGAAAACAACTCCTCTGAATTTTAAGCCTTTCAACTCAGACTGTAACTTGTGTAGTCAGTTCTCCTAAGTCTCCAGTTTGCCATCTATACATCCTAGGATCAGCTTCTATAACAGTGCTAGTCAATCTCTTATAACAAACTTCCTTATATATTTTATTAATGCATATTCTCTGGAAGATACAGTCTTATCTAAGAGAATACTCAACTATGAAAACAATGCTGTGTGTGATTTGAGTAGCCATTCTTCTACATACAGAAATTCAATATATAAACTAGTCACAACAACCAAGTATCAATTTTTCCAACTTACTTCTGCAACTGACCATTTACTTCTGTGGTCTAGAAGATGAATAAGTAGAACCCATAATTCTTTAACACAGGAACATGAGTAGTGATTAATCATTAATGCTTCAGAAGGTCTAATCTGCAAAAAGAAAGAGCTATTTACACGTCACATAGCTAATTGTTATAAAGAGTTAAAATGTTTTCTCAGTTTAAGAAAGTGTCATTTCCTTAACTTTAATAAAAAAAAAGTTTCCCTTTACAACCAAAGCACACAACAACCCTGATTTTCAGCTAAAAGAACAAACACAATATATTTTGAAATAATATTTTGAAAAACAGGGTAAGCAGTACACATTTAAGACTTTGTTGGAAAAAGCTGTCAGGACTACTAAAATCGCATAGCAGTATAGCAACAACCAAAGAAAGTAAAAGGAACACTGGCAAAAGTATTTTCTAGTACAACATTCTTCACAACACCTGTTTTGATTCTCAGTTCCAGCTAAGACACACACACACACACACACACACACACACACACACACACATACACACAAACGGCGGGGGGGGGTTTAGAAAGGGAGGGAAGGAAGGGGGGGAAGATTCCTGACAGAAACTTAGAAATAAATTTGCATTTGTTATAAGGCAAAATAAACCTGCTTCATGCTACAGTTAGGCAGGAATATGGAGTTCCAGTACACAACTATACACAGTAATTATAGTTACACACTAAATATTTTGAAAAGCTAGAACAATGTATTTTGAACAATGTTTTTTACCATAATGATAAAGATTTGAAAAATGTTTAACTTAACTCAAGCATTATGTAATGTATATGCTTATTAAAACATGATACCTCATTAAAATGTCCTAACTTTGTATTTTAATGTAGCACTTTAGGGGGGAGGGACTTGAGCTTCCCACAAGGCAGGGTATCCTGCCCCTTCTTAAGGAAGCAGGGGGAGGGAGGTGGGGTATTGGGGGAGCAGGAGGGCCTGGGACAAGGGGAGTAAATGTAAATTTTTCTTTTAACAATAAAAAAAAATAATAATGTAGCACTTTAAAAATTAACTTGAAAGATGAATTTCCAGCCTATTGTAAACATTTATATCAAATTATATATACACATATCAATATATACATGTAAACATTTTATCAAATATAAACATTTACATTATCATCCTATTTAGTTACCAGATACTAGTAACCAAATACAAAACGAAAAATTGTAACATGGAAACCACTTCAAATTCTTATTATTAAATCACATATTAAGGATTGTTGCCATTAAAACATCAATAATTCTTAAAGCATTACCTTGTCATATCTGTTGAGTGACAGGCTTATTAAGTCAGAGAAAAGATTTTCACAATGTTCTTCAAATAGGCTGACATTGGTTAAACTGTCACCAGTCTGACTTATAAACTGACGACCATAGACAACTTGTTCTGCAAAAAAATAAATAAATTATACTTAAAAACCTCAGATTTAATTAATTCTCACAAAAGAAAATGATCTTACCTCTTCATTTTTTCTAAAGTAAAACACAGTTTAAGATTTTTTTGTAAGTTAAATTTGAGAATAACTGCTTATAGATCCAAGCATTACTTTTAAAAAAAATCATTTCCAATTCGATATTCAGTTTAATTAACTTCTTTTGTATTAATGAGGCCATCTTTGAAAAGCTTACTGCTCTATTGCTTTAAAATAAAAGAAAATCATCAGTCCTCATCTACAAAGATTCTAAAAACAAAGAAGCTGAAACATTAGTCTTTTAACTGAGGCCAGTGTGCTCACCACTTACAACTGTTTTGTGGCATAAAACAGAGCAAATGAAGCTAAACATAACCAAAACCTGTACCTACATCAAAGTGTATCCACTTGAATATTATTCTAAATATATTTAAAATAATCATTACAAATCTGTAAATTATTTTGTTTATATATGTCTCTATATAAACATATACATACATAATTAAAAGCAGGTACTGACATATATATGTCATTGAAACCTAAACTGCCAAGCAGCAAGATTTAAAAAAAGACAAACACAGCATTTGCAAGGTGTAGTGGCAAATTTTAATCCCAAAACTCCAAAGGTGGAAGCTGGTGGATCTCTTTCAGCAGCAGGACAGCATGGTCTACATACTAAGGTCTAGATCAGCCAGGGTTAAATAGTGAAACCCCATCTCAAAAAAAAAAAAAGGACCAAACACAACAAAAAATGAAAATACAGCATTTGATATCTAAGATTACTACCCATATATACAAAGTCCTAAGAATGTTAAAAATTTACAAAAGAAAATCAAAATTATGTAAAAATACTGAAGTTAACTGATAACCAGAAAACCCTGGAGGAAAAAAAGACATCTGGCATTGTTTCTCATGTGTCAGCAGTACATTAGTCTATTACGGACAAGAGTCTGAAGAAAAGACACATAATCTAAAATTAACATCAAAACTTCAATATTTGATTCTATGTCTAAGAAAAAATTTAATAGAATATATATATATACAGATTAAAGGTATATTCGTATGTGCTTTCTGGGAAACACTTATAAAAGAATCCAGGAACTACTGTTAAAAAGAGACACACTGAATTAGCGCAATAGAGCTGCAACATAAGTCTCAGTATAACTGAAACACAGCATCACTACAAAAATCCTATTCTGATTCCCAGCATCCAAGCCCAAACTGGATATGGCAGCAAGGGCCTATAATCCAGCACTAGGGAAGATCTTGAGGGCTTGCTGGCAGGTCAGTTTAGTCAAAATGGCAAGTTCCAATTCAATTAGTAAGAGATCTTTGTCTCAGTCAGGCAGTGATGGCCTAAACCTTTAATCCCAGCACTCAGGAGGCAGAGACAATTGGATCTCTGTGAGTTTCAGGACAGCCAGGAAACAGAGAAACCCTGTCTTGAAAAACCAAAAATAAAGAGACCTAGAAGAGTAAGGTGGAAATTTTTGATACTGTCTCTAGTCACTATACATGCCACAGGTGAAAACAGACTGCAGCACATACATGTAACACACACACATACACAATCTGCTAAATGAAAAACCACAATGAAAAGTACAACCATACCAGTTATAAACAAAAATGAATACATGTATACCAACAGATCAAAGACTGAAAAATAAAATGACAAAGCTATTTCCACTTATCTGGGGCATGATTGATGGACACTCTGGGAGAAAATGGGGGATAGACATTACCTATTTACTTTTTAAAAATGACAAAAGTAATTATAACTTTATTTTCTTTCGAACAGGGTCTCTCTTCATAGCACAGGCCAACCAAGAATTCATCTTTCAATCCAGGCTGGCCTCATAATCCTCTTACCTCAGCCTCACAAGAACTAGGATTATAGACTATATGCCATGGATTTCAACTGGCTAATTTCATTTTAAAGAACAACGAAAATTAGGATTTTTAACGGCAGAAACCATAAACTTACTCATTTTTTCACCCAGCATGTGAAGTATTTCCAGCACCAGCCAATGAGTATCCAAGAAAAGATGTAATAAATGCCACGATGGCGGGAAGAGCTGTGAATGACATTATTAGTAAAAAATTTATACTTTACTAGGTGTTTTGTACCACATTGCAAAACTCCTCCGTCCACACAAAGAACCAATTACCCATCCAAAGACTGGGAAAAATTTTGTCATGATTAGAGACAAATTCTTTTACTGGAGAGCCTTTGAAAGGATACATTTTTACTTGCTAGTTTAATACAGACACATTATAGAGATGGCTAAATAGGTTGGAAAAGTACAGACCCTTTCAACCAACCACTGTATAAAAGAATCTTAACATACAGTTTTTGCTTTAGAAATTAGCTAAAAAAAAATCTCTTTTAATTAAGTGAGTGCACAGGAACCATAAAATATAAAAAAGAGAACTTCAGATCATCATGCCAACTATATGGTCATTCTCATTAAAAAATGCAAGGCAACAAAAGTGAAGAATTTTTTCTCTCAATCCATGATTGAGCACTCAAACTCAATTCTGTCAAACTCAAATAAAAAAATTTAGCTCTATGCTGTACTGGTTATCACTAGTGAACACTGAATATCACTGTAAAACAATACAGTGACATTAACAAGTTCCATTGAACTTAGAAAAATGATGAAGGGTTTTCTCTATCAAATATACAAACACAAAAATGCTAGACTAATAGTGGTACAGGTAAAAGCAAAAGGAACAGGAAAGAGATAAATAAGACATTTCAAATCAATGAAGAAAATGTAACACATTAAAAGTTATCGTTATCACTTCCATTTGCAGAAACTATTATCAGATTTACTATCTTCCTACATATTTTTTAATTATTACATGTATGGGTGGGTTTTTTTTTTTCTTCGAGACAGGGTATCTCTGTGGCTTTGGAGCCTGCGCTAGAACTAGCCCTTGTAGACCAGGCTGGTCTCAAACTCACAAAGATTCACCTGCCTCTGCCTCCCGAGTGCTGGGATTAAAGGCATGCGCCACCACCGCCCAGTCATATATGGGTGTTTTATTTGCATGTATATATATGCACCATGTGCATGCCTAGTGACCTCAGAGACCAAAAGAGATCCCTTGGAACTGGAGTTACAGATGTTTCTGAGGCATCACACGGTTTCTGGAAATTGAACCCAGTCTTCTGGAAAGAGCAGCCTTATGGCTCTTAACCTCTGAGGCACCTCTTTAGCATCCTGCCTCCTACATATAGCAAAAGAGATGAATTGTAGCCACAAATGTAAAAGTCAAAGTATTTTTAACAGCACAAATAACATATATATATATTAACCCCCACAAACACATACATACACACACACACACACACACACACACCAATCACCTATGTGGAAAGTCAATTAATTGATGAAAAAGAAACAAAGAGAAATAGAAGAAACTGTGATACAAAATATCTAATAACATCTCTAATGCAAATTTTTAAGAAAGATGCTGAAATGGAAATAGTAGCTAAAATAATGCTTTTCACACATAAGAAAGACAGCACACTGTATATATATATATATATATATATATATATATATAAAATTTTAAGTTTTTAGAAGAATATTTTAAGCCGGGCAATGGTGGCGCACACCTTTAATCCCAGCACTTGGGAGGCAGAGGCAGGCGGATCTTTGTGAGTTCGAGACCAGCCTGGTCTAACAAGAGCTAGTTCCAGAGCAGGCTCCAAAGCCCCAGAGAAACCCTGTCTCGAATAACAAAAAAAAAAAAAAAAGAATATTTTATTACAGGACAGTATTTTGGTATATATTTTATAAGATGTTCTCCTACTTTAATATTTAGTCTTCTAGACTTCAAATAAACTATTTTTCAAGATGCCCAAATCAAAATGTCCACAAAAACTCAGATAAAGACTCTTGCACACAAAGGCTTCTTTCTGCTAACAAACAAGTTATGCATGTTTATTCTCTTATACATTTGATAGATATCCAGAAAATACAAGCACTCCAACTTATGGAAACCAGAAAGGGAAACTACCCTCCAAAATCTACCCAAGTACCTTTATCAAGACAGAATTTATAAAAGCAGTAACTGACTTCCTTTCCATAGATTAAACATAATAACCTATAGATTGCTTTAGAACTTATTATTACTTACTGATCGCTCATCAAGTCAATATTTTCTTGTTCTTATTAAATTTCACCAAAATAAAAATTTTGACAAGTATCATGTTACTAAAAACTTATTGATATTAGTAAACTCAAATATAATACGAGAGAGTAAAAGTTCAGAGAATACCATAAATTATCATAATTTGTCATTTATGCTCCAATTTTCACATACAGAATTTGCTATTTACCTATGAGTTAAATTGTGCTATCAATACCATTAAAAAAAGAAAATCAAACTTCAGAGTATTTATCACTACTGGATAAAAGAGACATAGTTTAAAAAAAAGCACATTCCAACAAAGTCTGAGATATTGGAATACATAAATGTGGGTTTCAAAATGCTAATTTTTTCCTTTTAAGTCTTGAGGGATTGAACCCAACACTGCATCTGATATTCTACCATTAAGCTGTGATATGATGTGAAAGAATTTAATTCCATATGATGATTTTCCATATGATGACTTTTCTTTGAGGGTAAGGGTATGGTTGTTAGTGTGCTGTGCCAGCATAAAGACCCAGATTCAATTTCCAGCACTCCATGAACTGGCCATGATGGCTTCGGTGTATAATCCCAACACTTGGGATAAAGGCAGATGGATCAGAAGTAGAAAACATACTGAGGCCAGCCTTAGATCCCTAAGACACCATCTTAAAACAAATAAATAAAAGACGCTTTCTTAAATTTTACTGTAATATATAAATGGCATGGCATTTCCCAAACCTTTATTTATGAGAATGACAGAAATTTTAAAGAGGTTAATTTTTATTTGAAATTTCTAAGCATTTACACTTTTAAATAGATAACAGTTCAAGGTAGTGTTTTAAGCACTTTAGGCAAACCAACCATTTAATTCTTCCCATAAGTTCTGAATGTTAAATAAGTTCCATAAATGAAGACCTAAGGTGAGACACACACACATACATATATATAAATATATATATGTGTGTAAAAAATAGATAATTAACAAGACAGGAGATCAGAGTTTCATTTTATGCCATTCTTGTACCAATTCTTATTCTTGCATAATACTTTTTTTCTTGGGAGAGAAAAATGTTCAAAAATTTAAAAAACAAACTAATCAAACCTTAATCTGGTTTTGATTTACAAATGCTCCTAGAGTAACACTGGGAAGTTCAGCTAGATGTCCAATATACAGAAGTAATCCACGAAGTTCATCAACCAGCACTGAAGGAAGCTGAGCTTCCAAAGCCTCATAGGGATAGAGAGGGAGATTGTGGTTCTCAGCATCTTGTACTTTCAGGCACCTAAAAAGGCATTAGATAGAATAAATATACAAGTTTGTGTAAATATACCCAGATATCCATGCAGTAAGAAAAGCACTCATCTATATTCCTACCTGAAGATGAAAACTTTGATGTAGTGGAGAAACGTTACACACTGCTGTCTAATGCTGTCTGCCTTGGAGTGTAAGGTGGCTATCTTCCCTGGAAAGGAAGCAGACACTATCAATGACAGCCTAAACAACTGCCAGTGAATAGTAGCTAAAGTTTTTTCAGGCTTATCTTAATATCTAATCCATTAAGTCTTACTAAGTTTACAACAAAGACACCTTGAAATAATCCACTTTCTCTTGTCTCTCATATCACAACATATGCTTTACCTTCTTATAATCTATTTGCAAAATCTGCTTAAAACACAAATTCTTTAAGACTTCATTTTACTTTAATTATGTGTCTGTGGATAGCGTAGGTACCCAGAGAGACCAGACACCCCTAATGCTAGAATGCCAGGTGGCTGTGAGCTGCCTGACATGAGTGAATGATGGAGACGAAACTCAGTTCCTCTGCAAGAATAATACCTGCTTAAGGACCCTTTCTCTGGCCCTTTGAATTATTTCTTGTTGTTCTCAAGTCAAAGTGAATTAAATGTCACTATTTATATAATAAAATCAAAACTTGTTATAATAATTTATAAGGCCCAAATAATCTTTGAACAATTCTCTTAAACTCGCCTCCTGCCACCTTTTTCACTCAATTTCTTTAACATTCAGATCACTAAGAATTATATACATTGTTGCTATATGCAAAACACTGATAATCATCATAATACATGAGGCAAAAACTAAAAGGCAGAGAAAACAGGATGAGAGTAAGAGACAAAAATTTATCATCCATATTTAACATAAAACTTGTTTGAATTCAAATAAGCAAAATGGCTACTATTTTGGCAAAACTGCAATTGGAAATAAATGTAAGATTATACTAACAGCTACATAATAAACTTGTCTTTGATAATAATGTCCCTAATAAATAAAACGTTTTTGATCCTAGCTATAATATGAATTTGGTTTGTTCCGCCAAAACTTACACTGAGATTTAATTTCTGCTGTGGTGGTGTTAGGAGTTAAGGGGCTTGAAGATTTGACCAGTCATTAAGAAGGATGAATCACACCTCACTATTACAGACCACATTTTTACAGGGACAATGATCTGCTGCAACAAGAGTTCACTATCCATGTTTTGTCTCTTTTCAGGTGCCCATGAGGTTCATATTGAGCCTTTATAATATGGAGTGTCAGATCTAAGTTTGTCGGTCTCTAGAACCATACCTAAATAGCCTCTTTTCTTTATAAAGTCTCATGTACTCTGTCACAACAATACAAAACAGACAAATTCTCATTTTCACAATTCTCAGGCCCTGAAAATATTATTCTCTAAAAATTGCTAAAGCCTCTGTATCTGAGCAAGATGGAATAAAGAGTGCAGATGTTCTATATCTCCTTTCTTAAAAACCGCAACAACATTAAGTAAGTTTTCAGGTACTAGAATCATGGCAAACATTCTGTCCTAGAGAGATGGATCTTTATAACTCTAACAGCTTCCCATGATCAAGCAGTTTCTAAGCCACTATCCGGGGGATACCAACCACTACCCAAACAGAGTCCACTTAAGGAATCAGCCAATCTCAATTAAAAAATAAATATACTTGACAAAAGCGCGACAGCACAAATCTCCAGTCCCCTTAGTGCTGCTGATCACTCACCGCTGTCACTCAGACTAGAGAAGAACACTGGAAACAACCTTACAAGGCACTCAACAGTCAGGATAGTTAAGTTCCTAATTAGCAGAAAAGGAAAATATAAACCACCAGGCTTGCCAGGCTTCTTCGTAGGCTACTAGAAGCTGCCTGTAGAAGCCCTCATAAAATTGAAAACAAACCTCAGAAAGACCTATCAGAATACAAGTATTAAACAGCAAGCCAAAACAAAAAATAGCAAGATGAACACTAAAAATTCCTAGAAGCAAATATATAAAATCTACATATACCGCAATGTAACATCACTGGATATTCAAAGAAACAGAAAAGGTATCATAGAACCAGAATAAAACTAAACAGTAAAAAGAGATCAATAAAAAAGAATGATGGACAAATCAGCAGTCACCAAGGTTATAAACAGTGATTATACATATACCTCATGTAATTGAGATGGATCAGCTCTGCCACAACTAAAAGCAAACCTGGGAACCTAAGGGAGAGAACAAGAATTCCCCACACCAGGCAGTAAGTACTCTGCATGTCAGGCAGGAAACAGACTCACTAAATGATAATGCAGCAATGATAATTTGTATTTACTACTAACATTCTAGGAAAACAAGGACAAATCTGACAGTTAGAAACAGCTAGGATATGATTCTTGAAAATAAAAAATTTTCATTAAAAACAAAAGTAAGACGACTCTGTGGTTATGGTAAAGTGAAAAGTCAAACCTTTATAATCACGACTAGACACAGAAATAAAGCACTATGCACTCAAATGCCAAAGACAACATCTTTATCTTCATGCTATTAATCCCAGTTGAAATAGTGAGAGCCTTTCCCAACCTTCCTTCCTGTGTCTCAGGTAACTAACTGCCTTTGCTCCTTAACAGCATCCAATCCAGAATAAAGTCCTATCACCCTTACATTTATAGAATCAGCAAGACAATGCTTTGGTAAATTAACGAACCTATCTGACCAAAAATATGTTCCAGGTGATCTCTACCTGCTAGGCATTTGACATACACTGAGAAACACTTAACATGCATAATGGCATTTAAACTTTAAAAGAGTTCAATCAATAAGATAGAAAATGTTACATAAGAGACACACAATTAGCTGAGACTAGAACTTAAGTTGAACACAAAGTCAAGACTCCAAATATTACACCACACTAAAATTGTTGCAAGGAGCAGCTGGCCTTCAATAAAAACACTGCCCTTCAATTCCTTCACAGCCTACCTGTACCACTCCACTAAAATTAGCAACCCACCAAATGCCAAAGGGAAATGGAAGTAGAAAGCAGGAAGATGACCAAGAGTTCTAGGAGGTCTGTTATTTTTATCTTGTATTTATGTTTCCCACCCCACCCCTCACCTCCAAAGGAATAGCACTCTCAGAAAAGTTTAAGGTTTTTCAAGTCAGATTTACCTTAAATTCTACATAATTGAAAAAATATTACAAATCTCACCTGTAACAAAATTTAAATGTCACATTCTTTCAGAATACCAAACACACTGTGGTTCTCAACCTTCCTAATGCTGTGCAGTTAGTTCAGTTAGTTCCTCATGTTGTGACGACTTCCAACCATAAAACTATTTCGTTGCTACTTCATAACTGTAATTTTTCCAGTTATGAATTAAATGTATATATCCGATGGTCAGGACTCTGATAAGCGACCCCCAAAGGGGTGGCAGCCCAAAGGTTGAGGGCTGATGTTTGCATGAAACCCAATTACACATCAGAGTCCGAAAAGAAGTCAGTGTAATAGAGTGGCATTCTTTTTTGCAATTAAGCACACATTACACTTACCAAAATCACAGTTGACTTGTGCTAAGGATTCCAAGTTGAATACCTGTTGCCTGATTTTAAAACATGTGAAAGAATAAATTTTAGTATAATGTAAAGTACATAGCAATTACATGGATCAGAATTCTACTACTACTGGATAGCTTCATTATTTTATAATTTATTTTGTGAATGTTTATTAAAAGCTTACATGAAAGAGTCTTTGTTTTGTTTTGCTTTAGGTTTTCCTTTAAATTTGGTTTTGTTTTGGGGGGAGTTTGCAAAGGCAGAGGGTAGATTTGAGGACATGGGGAGGTAAGTGGGATGGAAATGCATGATGTGAAATTCACAAAGAATCAATAAAATTTTTTTAAAAAGGTCAGTTTCAGACATTGTAAATTTTTAAAGATAAAATAAATCTCTGTCTAAACTTACAAAAATATCAGTAGAAGATGGATCTCAAATACTACTTCAAAACCACAACTTTCATTTCTATCTTCAGGAAATTTAATAAGATATAACAAACACTCTAGGGTTAAGTTTTAGGTTACATTGTATCACACAGCTATAAAATAGTTCAGAAAATAAAAAGACTTACTGTCCTAGTCAACTTGATACAAGTTAGCTAGCTATCTGTGGAAAACTTCCTTTGAGAAAATGCCTCTACCAGATTGCCTATAGGAAAGTCTGTAGGGCATTTTCTTGATTAACGGTTCATATGATATGGGAGGCCCAGTTCACTGCAGATAGTGGCATCCCTGGGCAGGTAGTCCTTGGTTGTATAAGAAACCAGGCTGAACAAGCCATAGGAACAAATCAGAAAGCAGCATTTTTTTGTGGTCACTGTTTCATCCTACATTCAGGATCCTTCCTTGGCTTCCTCTCATAATCCCACAAACTGTAAGCTAAATAAACCTTTTTCTCCCCAAGTTGCTGCTGGTCACTGTCTTTTATCACAGCTATAGAAAAGCAAATTAAAACAATTACATAAATGAAAAATGTATATATAAAGCCATATGATGCCTCATTTTAATTCCTGGTAGTAATCCCATGTCATCATTCCTACTTGCCTTCAAATGGTCTTGGATAAAGACCACTACATTGTAGTAATTCTCACTACAATGTGCAGAATTACAGAAAAATTGCTCAGCTTGTTCTCTCAAATAAGAGCGCTGGAGAGATGGTTCAAAGTTAAGAGCACTTGTCGCTCTCACAGAGAACATGCATTTGGTTCCCAGCACCTATGGTTGCAAACAACCATACATAATCCAATTCCATGGGGGATTCAATACTCTCTTAGGACTTCTGTGGACACTCAGCATGCATGGACACATGCAAAAAAGCAGGCAAAACATGATTTCTATTTTAATCTAAAAAGAAAAAAAATTAAAAAAACAGATTCACTGACAGTTTTTGATGAGGGCTCACAACATGTATTTCAAATCTTTAAATAAATGTCTTTGAAACAAGGTGTCAAAAAACAAAGGCCAGGTGTGATGGTTCATGCCTGCAATTTCAGCACGCATTAGGCTGAGCCAGGAGTATTGCCATGAGTTCCAGGCCAACCTAAGCTACACACTGGTTACAGTTGAGACCCTGTCTTAAAAACAAAAACAATGCCTATACTATATATGTTATATATAGAATATTATACACACATATAAATATTTAATGCAAAAAGAGCTCAGTGGTAGGATGCTTGCTTAATATTTGTAATAGCCTAGATTTGATCTCTAGCATCACACAGATGTGCACACACACACACACACACACACACACACACACACTCACACACAAGGATTCTGAACCCCAACATAAAAACTCTTTAAAACTATTATGTTAATAATGGTAAGATGAACAAGAACACTTCCCCAATGTTTTTGTAATCAGTATTGGGGGAAAACCTAGTAATGTAAAACTAGACAGCATCTAGACTCTTAAAAATAAACATACATGTACCTGAATAAATGAAAGAGCTCTCGACATGAATTTGCTAATGCTGTTTCGGTAACCCATTGGAAGCCAAATAGTTCTATTGTATCCTCTTCAAAATTAGTTGGTAATGGATCAAGATTTAAAATCAACCTGCAATAAAAATGCTGACTTAATCATTTGAATCCAGACTATACACGGCATACGTCAGAAAATGCTTGGGTATCTCACACCTTAAGTTGTTAAAATAGGTGAAAAGCAATATGACTCAAAATGAAAAGTCTAAAACAATTCTGGGCAATATACACGGTGGTCCTAGGTCATAGTGTTTTATCTTTGGACAGGACGATGGGCTTCTAAATCACCAAATATCCTGAATTATGACTGAAGATGGCATTATAAAGTTATGCAATGTGCTTTAAGATTAAGAGGGTATAATCATAAAATCAGCAAAAATGGTTTCCTTTATTAATAAAATTGCTTCAGAAGACATTACCAAAATAATTCAAGCAGCTTTACTGTAATCAATTACAGTTATTCAACCAATGTAAGTCTATGACTCTGGATGCAGATACCTAGGACTGGAGAGAACTGGCGCAACAAAACCAGTTGCGTCCTACTTACAAACTCCTGAAAACTCATAGACGGGTGCTGTCCTTAAAAGGAAGTACCAATTTCAAAACTGGTACTCCAATTCCTAGGCTGCTCAGAAAGCAGTTTAAGTCAGTATTGTCTTATATATATATGTCTTATATATAAGTCAGTATTGTCATATATATATATATATATATATATATATATATATGTCTTATATATGTCTTATATATATGTCGGTATACCCATTCCTACCAAGCAAGTTCTCCGAAAATACTAAAAAGCCAGCCAGGGCACAAACATAGGCTGGAACCTTCTAGGTACTAGGTATCAAACAAGACTTGGTGAGCACCGAAGTTTAGACTTTTGTGACAATTAAGCAACA
Source organism: Dicrostonyx torquatus (assembly GCA_028555095.1). Lineage (NCBI taxonomy): Eukaryota > Metazoa > Chordata > Mammalia > Rodentia > Cricetidae > Dicrostonyx > Dicrostonyx torquatus. Next base: position 13,472,330 of record JAQHUG010000015.1, on the reverse strand, counting down.
CGGGTAGGATATTGCTCTTTTACCTACCGCTTAAGGGAGCCGCCGGCAAGATAGGACTCTCCGGAAAAACCTCTGCCTTCTCTGTTGTCAAAGGCACAAGAAAAGCAAGGGGGTTTGCACCATTCTGTCCCCAGCTCCAGCTCTAAGCTGTCCGTCAGCAAAGTCGACACGGCAGAACCGCCATCCATTATTCACATCATGCCCTGAAATGACATCGTGGTTCCATACAGTTATCGGGACGGCTCCGAAGAGAAACAGGAAGAAGCTGAAAGGCAAGGGGCGCCCTCGGGAACCCAAAACGTCCCCTTAGCACACGGGAGGAACAAAACTTAAAAAAACCTGAGAAGGGAAAAGGTCCACAAGCATTCGGGCGTCTTCCTGGGTCCCGACCCCAGACGTGAGAGCCGCCAAAACTTCCAACGCGGTCCTCGCTCCCTGCCGGCTACAGGTGGGGGCTGAGGCCCTCACGCACCTCAGCCGGGTTTCCACCGCCTCCCTCCGCTCCAGCCCGGCGTTCAGAGGGAGCCACCCTACCGGAAAGACCCCGAGCCGGGCGAACCTTCTCGTCCGAGGACCTGCTGGCCAGGATCCAGAACGGGGAACTTTCCCGGACCAAACCGGAAGCAGGCGAAATTCCCGCCACGGTGGGCCCCGCCCCCGACGCCGCCCTCTCGCGAGGTCTTCATCAAAATTAGTAGGACTGCCCGAGATCTCGCGAGAGCCTGTCGGGCCGGGCAGATACCATAGTCCAGACTTTTTGTTATTGTTGTTGTTTACCTTTATGATTTCGCGAGGCGCGATCTCCTTATGGAAAGGTAGTTCTCGGTTAAGACCGAAGTGAGGCAGGTGTGAGAACAGCTGGGATCAGATTCCAGCCAGGGTAGCGCTACTGCCAGGAGGCTCGCACCTGTCCCCGCTGGTCCACGCTCTTCCTTCCTGTGATAGAGGATGTTTCCTGCTCACAAGTCGTGGCCCAGCCAGAAGAGCACGAAGGAGAAGAGAACCCCGTGTTCTGAGATATTGGATAAGTCAGGTTACTTTTCGGACACAGCAACTTTTACCACTTTTGCAATGCATCTGAACAAAGTTACGGTTTTGTAAAATGCATGGTCCATTCGTCTTCCTTATTCAAGTGTTCTTTAAAATTAACTCCTCAGGCTTTTCAGTGTAACCAAGCGACAACTAACACAGTCGAATATTACCATCTTGAGATATAAGGTGGAAATTTTTAGTTCAAATACAGCCAGTAATCTGAATTTCTAGTTTGTCCTGCGTCCCCTTCATACAGAACCTAACTCTTGTCTGTTTAAATTAAATACAACTTATTTTCTGACATTGGATGAAGTGAGACAAAACACAATATGAGCATTATTCCCATCACAGCTAGGGCTGTGGATGTTGCATGTGCAGCTCAGTTGTATGCTGAGAGTCGGTGCTGTTTTATTGGATGCTGGGTCATTTATACTCTGTGACTTGTCTGCATCATGAAAGTCTTTTCCACAATAATCTCAACAATCTGTTACCTGAGTATAAGAATATTGAGCATTAGCACTAACAGTTTAGTTATCATATGACCAGTTTTCTTCCTCCAGTCAAGATCAAATACACTGTTGTCTGTTTTGTTTGTTTAAATGTCTAATGTTAATTAATCAATTCATGTGAATGCAGTAAGTGGACTGGGAAGAACAAAATAATCTCTATTCATAAATCATCCAAGTCTGTTAATATATTCGAATCTCCTAAAGACCTAGGGGGACTGAGGTGATATTTGATAAAAAAAGGGTCACTTAAAAAGGTGTGTGGACGAGACTCCTGGATCCCAAGTGAGATGGCTAAGTACCCACAGATGACAAGAGGCAGTATCACTCTTAAACTTGATGGTAAGTGAAAACAAGAATTGTTATAGAAAAGTGGGATCTGTACCGGTAGGAAACAGCCACCTAACTTAATGTCCCACACCAGTGGTTGCGTTCACAGAGAACCATAGTAGCTGTTACCCCACATCCAAGCAGGGAAAAAACTGAAAAGATTAAGCCCTCAAATCTCTATGTTCCATGTTTCACTGTTATTGGTCAAAACTAACCAAAAAACAAGGTAAGGATACAGCCTACCAAGTACATATTCCTGTGATGGCAACCAGGCCAGAAATGAGGACTAAGGGAAGGTTATGAGCAGTGAATCCGACAAAATTTTAATGATTTTTAATATTAATTTTGTCAGGGCATAACAGTGTTAAGAACTATTGTATCTATCTAATAAATATCAATTTCCACAGATACAAATATAACTACAAATTGCATATTATTACAAATAATACTGGTACTGCAGATATTCAAATAAGCAATATTGTTTTTAAAGATGAGGTGTTGATATCTTGTCTAGGGTGTCCCCAATTTACTTGTCCTCCTGTCTCAGCCCATCAAGTAGCTTAGACTACAATCAATCATCACCATATCCATCTGAAAGTTTAATTAGAGAATTCAAATGTCTCTCTATAATCAATGATGCAGTGGAAAATTAGTACAGCTATAAAACATTTGAATAGTACTACCTCCCACTCTAGCCTAATTAACACATGTGACTCCACAGTAAAGCAATATACAACCTAAAAAGGATACATAGACCATTCCTACAGACAGACTGTATTCCGGGACATAAAAAAAATTTTCAATTAAAGTCTTGAGGGCTATCAATGAGGTACAGTAGTGGAACAGTTGCATGACATGTATAAGTCCCTGCATTTGACCCACAAAAAGCAGTGTTGGAGAGATGGCTCAGTGATTAAGAGCATTAGTAGTTCTTCCAAAGGTCCCGAGTTCAAGTCCCAGCAACCACATAGTGGTTGATAGTCATTTAGAATGGGATCTGATGTCCTATTCAGGCATGCAGGTGAACAGGTGGATAGACAATCATATACATAAAATAAATCTTTTAAAAAGAACACAGGTTGAAAGCATACTAAGTTTATTGTGTATCCACAGTTAAATTAGGAGCTAATTACACTAGAAAAAAGGGGGGAGGGGGGAAATGCAGTGATACAAATACCCATTTTTTAAAAATTAGAAGTTTGGTTAAGTGAACTAAAGTTAGAAAAAAAAGGATAGAAAAAGAAAAATGAAACAAAAATGAGTCTTTAAAAGCATCAACATGTAAATAACAAACCTATAACTAGACAGATGGGGAATAAAGAAGGAAGGGCAGCATAGAGAGGAGAAGAAGGGGGAAGAAGATCAGGAGGAATAAAAACTACCTGTAAGAATTAAAGAGATTAGGGTAGTGGCTCAGTCTAAAGTGCTTGCTGCATGTAGTCCTGAGTTCTGTCCCCAGCACCCACATAAAAAGCCAGGTGCAGTTGTACATGTTTATAATCAGAGTTGGGAGGCAGAGACAGGAGGATCCCTGGGACTTGCCAGTTAGCCAGCCTAGCCCACTCTGAGCCTGAACTCCCAGTGAAAGACCCAGTCTCAAAAAAAAAAAAAAAGGGCAATCACTTCTAACTAATGACACCTGAGGTTGACCTCTGGCCTCCACACATGTGTTCACATAACCACATACAACTATACAAGAATGTAAACTCCTGAGTACACTCCAAAAACCAATTTTAGGATAATAGTTATCAGTATAGATGTTAGAGAAATTCAAAGGATGAGAGCATTAAAAAGTATTAACAACAGTATGCAATGAACAAAGATGAAATGTACAAATTCCTGAGAGCCACAAACTATCACAAAACAAAGATGTTAGTCTGAATAGCTCCATAATCCAGTAAAGAAATTTGGATCATCTTAGAAGAAAATTGCAAGACCAAATGGCTTGCCTGTTATAGTCTCCTAGACATATTTAAAATTGTTTAGCCTACTTTATTTGATCTGTATGAGTGTTTTGCCTGAACATAGGTGTGCACAACTTCTGTACCTGATGCCCACAGACTCAGAAGAGGGTGTCAGACAGTTTCAGATGCCTGTGGGCCCCCATTCAGGTTTTGAGAAGTGAACCCAGATCCTCTTCAAGAGCAACACATGCTCTTAATCACAAAATTATATTTCTAGCCCCATTGCAAATATTTAAGAAAGGAAAAATACTAATTTTGTACTAACTCTCTCAAAAAATAGAAATTTGAATTCATCAAAACTCATGAGTCTAGCATTACACTGATATTAAGTTCTGACTGACAACAGTTCCTGTCTAATATTGCTCACCAACATAGAAGCATGGCAAGTGAAATCTAACTGCATAACAGATAACATGGTGAGAAAATTAGTTTTACCTTCATAATATAATGCCAGTTCAAATTTCACTATTTTTTTGAAATTGATTTTATCAACAAATGATAACAGGAAAAGACATTATCACAGCAGATAAAGACATATATTTGGAAAAAAGTGTCTTCATTATTTTTAAAAGTTTTTTATGCAAACTAACAACACAAAAAAGTTCACTAATCTGGTGTGTGTGTGTGTGTGTGTGTGTGTGTGTGTGTGTGTGTGTATGTTCTGTTGGTGTTGTTGTTAGTTACCTTATGGCTAATCATGAAAATGAGCGCTTTCTTTGTAGACTGAGAAGGAAGCAAATATGTATAGTTTTTCAGCTTTCAAAATTTTACTTGAAGTAACTAGTCGAAGTATGGTATGAGAAAGAAAAGTCAGATGAATTAGAGATAAAGAAATAAAAGTGCCTCTATCTTCAGCCTTTGATGACACAATTAGCTATATACAGAATCCTAAAGAAATTCCGCAGTTATTTAAGCAATTAGAGAATTCTCCAAGATGGTAGGGTTGAATGTTAATGTACTAAACTACAAATAAGAAATGGACATTTAGGTGATGGCTTTGTCAGCATATATATTTGAAATTGAAATGACCTCTGTGCAAGGATTATATGCTAATTTGTTAAGTCTATAGTTTTATGTGAAAGAGAAAAATGCCAACTAAGATAAACACATCAGAGTAACAGCAATGTTTTCCACTAATAATTCTATCAGTCAGGAGACTAAAGAATGATATATTTCAAGCTAGGAAAGTCAGTAGCTGCCAGATAGCATTGCTATATTCGAAAAAGTTGTCCTTTAGATTTGATGGAGAAATAAGGACAGTTCAGATAAGCACAAACATCATGAAAACTAATCCACCAATGCAGGAGGTATTTAAAAAATACTAAGCACATGGGAAAAGAAAACAGCTTTAATCATGGGATCAATAGATACACCAAGGAGACCCTGAAAGGAATCTATCAGCTCCAACAAATCAATCCAGCAAATCACAAATTCTAATAAAGGGAAATATAAAAAGCAAACAATAATTCAACCAATCAGAAAAAATAAAAATGCAAGAATTATTAATTATTTCTTAGTAATACTAAATGTAAATAAGTAGAAACAGACCAGATACCTCGATTAGTAAACAGGATTTAATAATGTGCTGTCATCAAGAAACACTTCACTAGTAAAGATATTGACAGACTAGAACTCAAAGAATGAAAATGATCTCTCAAGCAAGAAGCTAAAAATATGATTGCACTGCTATTCGGATATGTGATCTCATAAACTGCAAACTATTCAGAAACATAAAGTACTATGTAACACTAATGGGAATAATTCATCAAGAAGATAAAATTGTAAATGTTTAGGCACTAAACATTGTAGATTTTCATTTCATAACATAATAGGCATGAAAGGTCAGAGAGGTAAAGATGCAAAGATGGATGATTTCGATACCCCTCTGTCACCCTGAAGTTATCCAAATTAAAATATCAACAAAAAAAATCAAGGGTTAAATTGTATATTTATCAAATCATCTTAACATATAGACAGAGACTATTCTATTCAACAGAAAGAGAAAGAGAAATTCTTTCAGCATTTGGCGGCATCCCCTTGCCAATAGATCACATTCCAGGTTATAAGTCAATACAAAATTTAAATAGTGACTTTTTACCAAATCATAGTAGAATGGATTTAAGATCAGCCTAGTCTCCAAACAGAGTTCCAGGGTAAGTTAAATAATGAAGAAAAAAGAAAGAAAGAAAAGAAAAGAAAAAAGAAAGCTAACAGGGCTCTCAGAAAACTTTGTTGATATACATTAATGTCTTAGAAAACGTGGAAAAAGAAGCCAAACCCAGCAACAGGAAGTATAAAGAAATAATGATGATCAGAGATGAACTTGAAACTGATTAAAAGATCAAAGAGCTGGTTTTGTTTAAATTTAAGCAAGTTTGACAGCCTCTAACAAAACTCACCAAATGAAAAGCAAAGATTGAAATTAATAAATTTAAAGATAAAAAGATGGTTGTTACATGTATTCTAATGAAATCCAGAAAATATAAGGAATACCTTGAAAACATATTTTACAAAAACTTGAGAATCTACAAGAAATGGGTAAATTCTTTTTTATTTTTTTAACCTTTAATATTCTCTCATATATGGCATGCCTACCTCAGTCTCCCCTCTCACTCCTCTCCCAGTCTCTTCCCTCCATCTCTTCTCTCCCTTAGATCCACCCACTGAGCAGGTCTCCCAGGACACACAACCAAACTTGGCATAGTATTCCACAATAAGACCAGAAACTTACCTTCATCGAGGCTAGATAGTAGACCAAATAGGAGGAAAAGGGTCCCACAGTCTGGCAAAAAGTCAGAGACAGTCCCCTCCCACTGTTATGCATCCCACAAGAACACCAAGCTACTTAGCCTTAAAATATATGCAGATACCTACAGACCTGCAGAGACAACAGACCTCTACAGGCTCCCTGATTTCTGCGGATCTCCATGAGTCCCAGTCAGTTGATTGTGTGGGTTATGTTTTTGTGATCCCACCGGTTCCTCACATCCTTCCTCTGCAGGACGCGGACCTCTGCCTAATGTTTGGCTGTGGGACTCTGCATCTGCTCCAATCAGTTGCTGGAGGAAGTCTCTCTGGTCTCTTTCATGACAGTTTGGCTAGGCTCCAGTCCTACAACAATCCGAAGACAGGACAAACTGTAGGAAAGGTTTTGTGGTTATGTTGGTGTCTCAGTCTCTCCCCTTGAGGTCTTGTCTGGTTGCAGAAGATGGCCGGTTGAGGCTCCCTGTCCCTTATTACTAGGAGTCTTTGCTTGGGTTACTCTTGTAGATTCCATGGAGTTTCCAGTGCACTATGTTTCCGCCTTCCCCCGGAAATGCCCCCAATTCCATTCCTTTCTCCCAGTATGTCCTCCTTCCCTCCCCATACCACTTGATCCCTTCTATTCCCAACCCCAGGCCACCTGCAAAATCTCTCCTATTACCACCTCCAGGGAGATCTTTCTGTCCCATCCTCACCCCTCCTAGTTGATTACACTCTCTGGGTCTGTGCGCCATAGCATAATTATCTTTTACTTTACAGCTAATGTCCACTTATAAGTAAATACATATCATGCTTGTCAAGAAATGGGTAAATTCTTAAAGTCCTGTGACATACCTCAATTAAATCAAGAGGTTATACATAGCTTAAGCAGCCCCATGGCATTCAGAAACACCGAAACCCTAGTGAAAAGTCCCAGTGAAGTAAAGGAAATGATTTTGCTCATTTTTAGAAGTAATTACAAACATGGAATCTGCTCTATTATTTTAAAACAATCTCTGAGTAGAGCACTGCACAGTTAAATTTGTTATATGATGACTTCTTTGCTTGCTTATGATGCTGGATGTCACAGAAATTATACAAACTTTTTTCTTCACTCATCACTTTCTTCCATATTTGTGCATCTTTTCTACATTTACCCTGAGATTATTCTTTATCAAAATAGTCCAGAGAAGCCAATGATTGGACACCAGATCTAAAACAGTCTGCACACATCTGCAATGGCAAGAGAATAGCAGCCTTAACCAGCAGTCCCTTCAAGACAATGAAGAATGAAGGAAACACGGATTTGTGAAGTAACAGCAGTATTATTAGCAATGGGAAGAATTAGATCTTGTATAAGGTACAGAAACCAATGCCTTAAGCTATTATTCTCTTCCCTTCATGATGGGATTTGCTTCTATTCTTCTACATTGCTATTAATGTTGTTATTAATATCTCTATGGTATCACTACCATACATAATATCCCTGCGTTTAAGAAAATTAAATTCATTTCTCTTTGATGTTTTGTTAATGCCACAGCAAAATCTGGAAAGTGTCTGCATAGTTCTCAGAAGTAGCTTCCCTCCGGGGTAAGATGTCAGACTTGGAGGCTGCTGTGAGCCAGTGAATCAGACAAAGTAAGAAAACAAGATTAGGTGTTAAATTAAAGAAGAGTTTTAAAAATATATAGAAGAAAGTAGATAATTATTTTTTAAAAAACAATACAAATGTTTTATTTAATAGTTGCAGGTCATCATGGGCCAAGTGGTGGACAGTCGGGACCCAGCAGGAAGGTCAGCGCAACCTCCGAGCCTCCCTTTCTGACTCCAATAGGGTGAGCACATCTCCCTCTCGAACGGGACCTTTGACGTTTCGGATGATGGAGCGGCTGGTGTCATCCATAAATTCCACACGTACCTGCGTGCATTGTCCCTGC
>JAQHUG010000015.1:13436800-13453506 GCA_028555095.1 Dicrostonyx torquatus | reverse complement strand
GCTAGTCCACTTATGAGTGAGTACAAACCATATTCATCTCTCTGGTTCTGGGTTACCTCACTCAGGATAATGTTTTCTAATTCCATCCATTTGCATGCAAAATTCAAGAAGTCATTTTTTTTTTCTGCTGAGTAGTACTCTAATGTTTAAATGTCTCTCATTTTCTTTATCCATTCTTTTGTTGAGGGTCATTTAGGTTGTTTCCAGGTTCCAGACAATGCTTCTATGAACATGCCTTTGTATTATGCCTTTGTATTATGATTGAGAGTCTTTTGGGTATATGTAGGACTTTTTCTTAATTAGTGATTCATGGGGAAGAGCCAAGCCCACTGAGGGTGATGCCATTCTTGGTCTGGTGGTCTTGGTCTCTATAAGAAAACAGGCTTAGCAAGCCAGTAAGAAGCATCCCTCCATGGCCTTTGTATCAGCTCCTGCCTCCAAGTCCCTGCTCTTTTTGAGTTTCTGTTCTGACTTTCTTCAACGATGAACAGTGATGTGGAAGTGTAAGTGAAATAAACCCTTTTCTTCCTTACTTGCTTTTGGTCATGTTGTTTTATCATAGGAATAGAAACCCTAATTACAAAGGATACCCATGCATAAAATTTGACCCAATAATGAAGAGATGGCCTGGATGCCTATGATCAGTTGCTGCTGACATCGTCCTAAACCCTGGTTTTCAAAAGTTTTCCCTTGGGTATCCTCTTACTGTTCACATATCTAAGGATATAAAAGGAATTCTAAACTCTAAGGAAAATCTGTGACTGTCAAACAAAAAGCTACTTACATACCAGGCCCTCATGCTAGAAGGACCAAGATTTTTCTGTCAAAACATACAGGACAATATTTATATGACTCCAAATGTGCATTTCTCATCCTCTATGCTTTCATCTTGCTTATATGAAATGAAAGAGGCCTCCTAACTATAGTTGAGACATGCATAAAACACTCCCAAGAAATTTTTAGGCTCTGCATATAGTCTTTCTGCTAACTAAAGTGGTTGTAGTCCCCTGTCCTGGACAATAGAAAAGATAGCTGACTGTGACACTATGCTAGCTGGCCCAAGGTGCATCGAGTGAACCACCCTCTGTGAGGAATCTGCCACCTCCTGAGAAACTCAAATATTCTTCAGGGTCTGTGCCTCGAAAAGTTGGTGTTATCTGGACCCTGAAGATGGTGGATAATACCTAAATACCAGTGCTATTACTGAAGGCACTTGGGACAGAGGACACACTATATTTAAAAGTTTGATCACAGGACAAGGCTTAAGAGAAACAGTTAAGTGATACAACACCATTCAATACATATCTCTGATCTCAAGGGACCAGAGGTAGAGCATGACCCTGAGAAGACTGGAAGTTGGATTTCACCCATATGCTGTGAGGTAAACCCAATTGTAAAAATCTCCTAGTTCTTGCAGACTCCTATACAGGATGGGTAGAGCCTTTCCTGTTCAAATCAGGAAAGCCACAGTAATGACTAGTGTGTTGCTCTCCCAAGTAGTTCTCAAATACGGGTTGTATAAAACTCTCCATTGTGACATCGGGCCTATTTTCAAAGAACAGATCTCTCAGTGTTTGATTAAAGCTTTGGGAATTCATCATTATCTACACTGCACCTGGAGGCTCCAGTCCTTACCTGGGATCGGGAAAGCCTATAATCTGTTAGAAATCTAAAGGAATGAATTCAAGAAACCCGATCTTCATGGGTTAAACTAATGCCCTTGACCCTGCTTGGTCTTAGAAACACACCTTATCTTCAAGATCTCATGTCTTCTGAAACTTTATATGGCAGGCCTTTCATTGCCAATGACCAGGAACCTGGACCCCAAAACAGCCATGTTGGTGAATCAAGTCATCCAATTGGCAAAATCCCCACAGACATCATCAGAGCTATAAGCAGGACTTCTCAGAGAAGAACAAAAGGGACTTCTTTTTTTTTCTGTCTTGGAAACAAGGCCCGCCATTTATGGGAGGGCTTATACACCATTATCCTGTCTTCCTCTGTGTCAGTTCAAATGCTAAGATTAGACAAGTGGATCCATAGTTGTGTCATTATCTGAACTGCTACTGCTCTTGTAAAATTGGAATGGGCTCTCCTCAAACTACAGAACCCAGCTGTACTTGGGAGCAGCTAGAGGACAATGAGCTGTTTCTCAAGCACCAACATTTGCTGGGCTCTGACAAGTCCACCCAATAGAGCCATCCTGTTGAGACACTATTTTTCTTCCAGTTACTGCCTGTTGGTTATCATGTTGGCACAGCACAGTCATTTCTTTCAGTGAGTTCTGGTAGGACCCTTTTTATTCAGTTCTCCCACCCCACAAGGAACATGCTGGTGAACATGCTTATCATAGTAAGTTTACTGATTCTGGTGCTAGTGGGACATGCATTCCGATACCAATACCTCGTGATGAGGGACACCTGCAACTTTTATGTTTCACTCATTCTTTTGAGAAGATGGTTGGGGCCCTTGTTCTGAGGTGTAGAAAGGAGTCTCTGGACCTTTACAAAGGAGAATCCTCCTCAGGAATACTCTCATATATTGACTCAGACCCCAACAAGATATGTCTGTTAAGTCCCTTCCTGATTGATACCTATTTAAAGGACCAAAGCTGTGTATGTTACTGTCGATATGATGTGCTTCTGGCTAGACCTGGATAACAGATTATAAGGTTTATGACTAGTCAGGACTATCTATGTGTAAAGGCAATGAGTCTGATTAGATGTAAAAGGTACATTGCAACATAAAACACTGTTCCAAGATCTCTCTGTCCTGCACTTGTAGAATACTCATGAAGTTCCCTGATAATTCCATTGCTAGGAGTGACTTGATGGACTCAGGCCTCCCAAGACAAACTTAATCTTGCAGGTCATATTCGGTGTAGTTACATGGGCCCATAAGCTCTATAGAAGCCACCTTGCCTTGTGTGCCAGACAAATTTGGGGACCCCTATGGCACAAACAAATTTTCACTTATCTGGAACATGTTCCTACTACCCTTCTCCTTCAATGGGATAAAATGTACACAGAGTCTAGATTATGCATATTATTGTGTTTTCTTTGAATTTTTTGACTGCAGAGAGACATTTGATTCTGGGAGCTGCTAAGTTAAACCAACATAAAGGTATCTTGACTTTAAAATTTGGGTCGAAGGATATGTTGCTTTGGAAAAGAGGTTCTGCTTTGTTTCCACAGAACATGAGAACCTCTCATTTACTTCCAGGCTAATGTGGCTTGATGGAACAAGATCCCCCAAAAGATCTCTGTGAACCCTAAAAATACTTCACCCAACAAACATCAGGAAGCAGTTTGGAGAAAACTATTCCCAAATTCCCCAAATGATTGTTCATAAATGTTTGTTTTCATTTAAAGGTGGATATGATATAGACATGAATACTTTATAGTGGTATGGATTTTGGTTTATTGATACAAATGTAAGGTCAGTTTTTGTTATATGTTTATTTCTATCTTGTTTAAAGTATTAATATTTGTGAAATTCATTTAAAAATGTAAGGTATAATTTAAAATTACAGATTAATAGATACATTTATAATAGTCAAAATTGTAGTCATGTTATTTAGTTTTTTAGATATACAGAGATAAATTTCAGATTAATAGGTATTCTTCAAACCTTACAAAGACCTACAGAATATGGCACTTAAAATGTTTGGTAACTTAGAATTTTTCATAACAATAGGACACATCTGCTTCTGGCAGCATCAATCTACTTCAAGAGGATGATGGACATTGAATATGCTCCTTATGGAGTTTGCTAGCCATTTGGGCAAGAAACTGCTCGTGTCTGTACTGCATGATGGTATACTATATGTACTAGACATGGAAGACCCACAGGAAAGTGACTGCTGAACTTTTCAAAGGATGAGATGATTCTTCAGTGTTCCTGCTTTATGGGAGAAACTGCCAGACATTCTGCAGGACACAGGAGCTATCAGCTGATGAACTATCCCATTTCAAGGCAGAACAGATCTTCAAATTTCCTGCGAATTGAAAAAGTCTGAGGCATACTATGGCCTGTAGGTTGAAGATGGATGCCCAATGTAACAGAACTTTAGGTGACTGTCCAGGCAGCAAGATGTCTCTGTTAATTATAGAACTTTGTAAACTGCTTACAATGCACTTCCTGTTTACTTAGGTAATATTATATCCTTCTGGTGTTTTTGAAGACTTGAAGAATAGATAGTTATGATTTTCCCTAGTTATGATAAAGAACAAATTAGATATAAAACTTTAGACTCACAAAGATATGATATGTGATATTTTCCTTAATTTGCCTAATGAAAATGGACTAAATATTGTAACTATAATTCGTGCTTGATAACTGTTTTGCTCTATATAATTTTACTATGTTAAAGTTAAATCTTTCCTTTTTATTTAGACAGAAAAGTGGAGATATGTATATATATATGCAATAAATAAGAGTGAAAATAATTATAAAATGAAAAAAAAGAAAGCATATTCAACAAATGGTCCTGGCATAACTGGTTATCAACATGCATAAGAATGAATATATATATACACATATGAATATATATATACATATATATATGTGTGTGTGTGTGTGTGTGTGTGTGTGTAAGAGAGAGAGAGAGAAGGTGGAGTCAGAGAGATGCCATGTAGCTGCCAGAAGAGAAAGATGCTGCTGGAACCTTACTAGTAGGCCACAGCCTCATGGTGATACAGAGATTAATAAAAATGGGTTATTTTAAGGTGTAAGAGTTATTAGCTAATAAGAAGCCTGAGCTAATAGGCCAAACAGTGTTGTAATTAATACAGTTCCTGTGTGATTATTTGGGTCTGGGCAGCTGGAAAATTAATAAGCAGCCTCTGTTTACAAGGTTACATGTTTTACTTATGGTTCCTATTGTTATGGTGAGACAACATGACTAAAAACAACTCAGGCATGAAGGAGTTTATTTTACTTATACTTCCATACTACTGTTCTTCATCAAAGAAAGTCAAGAGTGGAAGTCAAACAGGGAACCTGGAGGCAAGAGCTGATGCAGAAGCCAGTAAGTGCTGCCTACTGATTGGTTCATGTAATTTTTTTCTGCCATTCTTTGTGTCGGCATATCAGTGAGTTGCCCCTATGATTTGATACTTTTGTTATCAGTGTGTATGTTTCTGTGCCACCTTTAGATATATGTATTGTGGAGGTCTTTGCATGATAATGCACCCTGAAAGGTTTTAATTCAAATTAACCTGTATGTAAACAAAAGTATGTGTAAGTTTAGTCCAGATTTTTTTGTTGTTGTTGTTGTTTTGAAACAGGATATCTTTGTGTATCCCTGGTTGTTCTGGAACTCACTTTGTTCATCAGGCTTGCCTGGAATTCACAAAGATCCACCTGCCTCGCCTCTTGAGTACTGGGATTAAAGGTGTGTGCCTCCATTGTCTGAACCCAAAATTCTTTTAATTCATAAGATGTAAACCAATCTAGACTTATACATGCAGGATTCCTGCTCATCTCACATACTCTACTCTTACATAGACCAGGACTCTGGCCAGAAATGATGCCATCCACATTTGGGGCAGATCCTAGCACCTCAATCCAAATAAGAAAGTCCCCCATAGGCATGGCAACAGACCATCTTAATCCAGACAGTTCCTGACTGAGATTCTTTTAAGTCTAAATTGTGTCAAGTTTACAGTTAAATCTATTCATCCCAATATACCAATAGAAACAAAAGGAGCCAAAGTATTCCTCTCAAGATCCTAAGACTAAACCACTGAGAAATATTGCCTGACTATAAAATAAATGATTAATTTTCTGCCACTTACATGGTTTTAAACATTTAACCAAAAATACAATAAATAAGAGTAAAATAGTTATAAAATGGAAAAAATAAAGCATATTCAACAAATGGTGCTGGCATAACTGGTTATCAACATGCAGAAGAATGAAAATAGATTCATATCTATCCCCGTGCAGAAAACTCAAGTCCAAATGGATCAAAGACCTCAACATAAAACCAACCACACCGAACCTCATAGAGGAGAAAGTGGGAAATACGCTTGAATGCATTGGCCCAGGAGACCACTTCCTAAATATAACTTCAGTAGTATAGACACTGAGAGCAACAATTAATAAATGGGACCTCCTGAACTGAGAAGCTTCTGTAAAGAAAAGGATATGGCCAACAAAACAAAATGACAGCCTACAGAATGGGAAAATATCTAAAATGGATGAAAATTTAAGGAAATGCTCAGCATCCTAGCCATCAGAGAAATGCAATTCAAAACAACTCTGAGATCCCATACTACACCTGTCGAAATGGCCAAGATCAAAAACACTGATGACAACTTATGCTGGAGAGGATATGGGGTAAAGGGAACACTCCTCCATTGCTGGTGGGAGTGCAAGGTGGTACAGCCCCTTTGGATATCTGTTTAGTGATTTCCCAGAAAATTAGGAAACAACCTACCTCAAGAATCAGGAATACTACTTTTGGGTATATACCCAATTGATGCTTAGTCATACCACAAGGCCATGTGCCCACCTATGTTCAGCAGCAGCTCTACTGTGTTGTCCAGGTGAGGTGTAGGAGCCACTTTGCCAAGTGCTGTAGCCGATGAGGGGCAGGGACAGCCCCCTGATCTTGTGACCCCAGGGCCAGTTCCTTTACCTGCCTCAGGCACTGATGGGCAGGGGGAAGAAGGTAACTTTCCCCTGTCCATGTTGCCTCAAGACAGATGAGTAATGGAGACAGCTCTGACTAACTACTGCAGGGATGGCTCACCCACACTTCTGCCAACAGAGTTGACTCTATTGTGTTGCCCAGGCAAGGTGCAGGGCCTGCTCTCCTTCTCTTGTGACCTCAGGGCCAACTCTCCCACCTGCTTCAGTACTTGATGGGTGGAGGGGAGACAGAATTCTTACCCATGCCTGTTTAAGCTGGAAGCCCTGGTATTCCAAAAGACAAAGTCAGCGGTGCTGACTAGTTTTGTTAAATTGATACAACTTAAAGTTATCTAAAAGGAAGGAACCACATTTTAAAAAAATGCCTTTATAAGATCTGGCTGTAGAACATCTCCTGAATTATTGATAGAGGAGCGAAGGTCCGGCCCATTGAGGGTGGTGCCATCCGTGTGCTGTTTGTCGGTCCTAGGTTCTACAAGAAAGCAGATTGAGTGAGCCACTATGAGCAAGCCTGTAAGCAGCACCGTTCAGTGGCCTCTGCATCAGCTCCTGCATTCACGTCTCTACTCTGTTGGAGTTCCTGTCCTGATTTCCTTCAATGGCAACAATGATGTGGAAGTGGAAGGGAAATAAAGGCTTTCCTTCCCGACTTGCTTTTGGCCATGATGTTTCATCACACCAGCAGTAACCCTAACTAAGACAGCAGTCATTCTAAGAAACCAACTTTAGCCATTTAAACCATCAGATCTTACTACATCCTCCAGTGCCTGTTAAACTCCAAGAAATCACTGTGCTCACTTGTCCATGAGCAAGCTTTATTTTCTTTCTTTCTTTTTTTTTCTTTTATTTTTGTAAAAATTTCTTAGGTTTGGTTTGGTTTCTTGAACCATGAGCTCATTATGTGGCCAGGGCTGGACTTGAACTTATGAGCCTTTTGCTTCAGCCTCTACAAGACTGGCATTAGAGGTGGGTAGTGTACCCCCACGCCTATCTATCAGTTCTGGAAATTTTTATGTATGTATAGACGTCCATGACTAATATTTTTGCTCTAGATAACCAGTTATCTTTTTAAAAAGATTTTATCATTTTTTATTGATTTTATTGAGCTATACATTTTTCTCTGTTCCCCTCCCCACCTTATTTTCTTGAAAGCATTCAGAATAGCTTATGAAAGCACTAAAGTAATAGAGGAATTAGACTTCCTTAGGGAAGCATCAAATAGGCCTTAGACCTTAGGGGGCAGCATCAAATATGTAAATCTCTAAGTTGGTGATACTCATTTTCTAATTTTAAAATTATCTGCTTGGGAGATGTCTTAATAATCACTATTCAATTTACCTTTGTCTGCCAAAGGTAAAATCTTTGCAAGCTATACTATTCTTTCAGAATTCATAACCTGGTCCTAAATTAAAAATCCATAAATAGTGTTAGAAAATTACTATCATATGTTGGTTTGTCACATACCCCCATAAGGTTGACTTACACCTGTTCTTAACCCCATCTTTAAGACATACTCCTTAACTTCTCCTATGAGCTTCAGACCTCCAGAAGACATCACTGGAAAACTGGGTACACTGATTGATCATCTCTTATTATGTCTCTCATCTTGAGTCTCTCTTTCCTCCATGGGGCAAAATGGTAATGCCTAAATTCTCTGCAGTGGACACATCAGACTTGCTTTTCTGTTTTCTTTCCTAAAGGGTAAAACTTTTCCTTTATACCGAGCCAGCTGTTGTCTTATTTCTTCTCACTGACAGAGTTTTCAATTACTGTTTAGATGAGTGTGGCCACAGAAGGCCATTCTTAGTGCAATTTTTATGTTATATGTTTCAGTCCCTACATCATTCAATAGCCAAATGGGCTTATTTCTTTTATAATTTAACAGATAAAGGTTATAATGGATCCAGAATGCTCTTGTTTCTCTTAATCCCTTTTTTCCTGGTTTAATTCTGTTTTATTCCTTTGGCCTTTGCTTATTTAACCTTCTGGTGTGTTTGTTATCATTCAGTGTTACAGATCACTAGGATTTTAAGGATTCTCAGTAAATTGTTAACTTCACCATCAACACCTGTCTTCCACTATGGGAGACTTCTCTATTTCTGAGTAATGTCATAATCCTGCCCCATACTTCCTGTAATAGCAACTATCTTTTCCAAAATGCTTCTCAAGACTTTTGTACCTCATAGTCCTGCAAACCTATGACAGACCAGTGATGCCATCTAGTTTTCTATACCATGTCCCACTCTCTCCAAGGAAGCTCTAGAACATATTGTTCATCCCTTCCCAAAGTTTTGACCTTGCTGCTCTGTCAAGGGCGGGGGACTATGGAGGTAAAAAGTCTAAACTAAAAACAACCATAAGCCGGGCGGTGGTGGCACACGCCTTTAATCCCAGCACTCGGGAGGCAGAGGCAGGCAGATCTTTGTGAGTTCAAGACCAGCTTGGTCTACAAGAGCTAGTTCCAGGACAGACTCCAAAACTACAGAGAAACCCTGTCTTGAAAAAAACCAAAAAAAAAAACAAAAACCACAAAAACATACTGCACTTTAGTAATTAGACCATGAATTCTTCATTGACAGCTAGACTCAGTGTTCTGTGATGTTGACCTAGATAGTATTCTACTGATGTGAAAAGACACCATAACCGTGACAACTCTTATAAAAGAAAGCATTTAACTGGGGCTTGATTACAATTTCAGAGGTTTAGTCTATTATTGTCATGGCAGGGAACATGGTGTCATGTGAAGAAATGGAATTGTCAGAAAAAGTGAAAGCAAGCAGGCAAAGCGAACAAACTTCTCTCTTCCGTGTCCTTTATATAGGCTGCCAGCAGAAGGTGCAGCCCAGATTAAAGATGGATCGTCCTATCTCAAAGGATCCAGATTAAAGTGGATCTACCACTTTAAATGTTTTATTTCAGAAAAAAAAAAATCCCGCACAGGTGTGTCTAGCCCCTTGAGTTTTAGTTAGGCCCAGATACAGTCAAGTTGACACCCAAGAATAACCATCACACATACTTTAACTTTCTGATTTGTCATTTTCTCTGAGTCATTCTTACCTTGGACTCTAGGAACAATGGTTCTGATCTATAACTGAATTTTGATGAGTCAGGACTATCCTCAGGCAACAACGTTTTTATGGCCAACAGTGCCCCTTATGGATGATCCTGAGATATGGATCAACATGGCCACCATTTGACTGAAATTTTCTACATGGATTTCTTGACCTTCTCCCACTTTAATTCTTCTCCCATATGATCCCAGTGACGTGAAGCATAACACGTTATGTGAGAGCTAGTAATCAACACTGGAAGAAAAGGATGTGCTTCGTGGTCAGCTATCAGGGAAAATTGGGACTGCTTTTTCAATTTCAGCCTGAAAATTAATATAGCTTGTGAATATTTTTGTTATTTAATACATGATGACATTGTAGAAGGTCACAAATTTATTTCTTTATGTTTCTGGCTTGGTGTTTGTTCCATCTGAATTAATGCTGCTGTGATAAAATACCCTCACAACAAGCATCATAGGAGTGAAAAGGTTTATTTCAGCTCACAGTTTAGGTTATAGACCATCACTGTGGAAAAGTGTCTCAGTCCCAGTTCTGTTACTGTGAAGAGACACCATGGCCAAGGCAACTCTTACAAATGAATGCATTTAGTTGCGGGGGGGCTTGCTTACATTTTAGTGGGTCCATGACCATCATGGCTGGAAGCAAATAGGCAATGGTGTTGGAACAGTAGTGCATCACAATCTGTGAGCAGGAGAAGAGAGACAAAGACTGAGATTGCCATGGGTTTTTGAAATCTCAAAGCCAAGCCAATCCCCCAGTGACACACTTCTTCCAAAAGGCCACATACCTATGAGGGCCATTTTCATTCAAATGACCACAGAAAAGTTCAGGAGATAGGAACTTGAAACAGCTTTTAGTTCCTAGGGTTATGTAGGACATCAGCCAGGAGTTCCTTGCCAAAGTGGCTCAATTTTCTAAAACAGAAGTCTGGCTCATTTTGAGTCTAAAGCTGAAAACAAATAAAGGGCCACATATTCTTTATACAAATAAACAAATACAATCTGCCCAAATCATGAGTCAGAGAGTGATAAGTTACTTATGTAATAAAAGTATTACTACTTATATTGTATAGTATATTATGGTATTATCACTTATAGTAAATTAGGAATGAGATGGACACATGAGCTTATCAAAGTTATATTGACAATATAGTCAGGTCTGTAAACCTGACTTGGTTGAACACACCAAACAAAGAGATAAAGTGTTAATTAATCGCAGTGGTTGACAGTAAGCCCACTACCACAATTTAAAGCCAAATTTGAGGGAAAGTTTAATTAAATACTGGCCAGCAATAGATGGGCTCTGGCCAGGTCCATCTCTAGGTTTCTAAGAGATGGCTCGAGTCACGGTTTGCAGTGGCTTACGTATTTCCCATCAGGTCCAATCAGGGGCAAACACACATCCTGATAAATTTTCTGGCTGTGAACCTTCTTTCCACATGTGATAAAGTATATCCAGTGCAGCTGGGTCAAATAAACTTGTTTAGAGGAGTGGAAACATATGGCTTGTTATCTCCCATAAACAGTAGCCATAGTATTTTAGGAAGTATCTGTCCTTGGGCTTGCAGAGCAGAATCATTTTGTTTTATGAACCTCTAGGGCACAGTAATTGAAACTTAAGATGTAAGTTTGGCTTTCACAAAAGTCACCTCTCACCTGGCTAATGTAAACAAAACAAAACAAAACAACAACAACAACAAAAACACCTAGTGCCATGGCAAGACAGTATTCTCCCACCTGTGTGAATCAATCAGAATCCCAGAGAGGGAAGTCCTGACTCAGCTTCATCTCTCTGATTGCCTGTTGATGAGATCCATTTTGGCTTTGCCAAGCCTTTGGACCAAACTTTGCAACTAGAACCTGCTCCATGACCTGGTTTGTTGTTAATATATTAGCTAACTATCTGCAGCTTCTCTTTTTACATTGAGTTAGCTTTCTGCTCTTGTCTTCAATAAAGGCTTTTAGAACTGGATAGCTGCATGATTCTCCTTTTATAACTATAATTCACAGCATCTTGTGATGTGTAATGTATTTATGACTGGGGCAAAAGGATTTGGTCATAGATTTTAAATTGAAATCAAGAGTCTTTGATGAATTAAATTCAACGAAAATTATTTGGCTTATGAATGTATTGCTATTCAACAAATTCTGAAATTGTGGAAAGATTCAAACATGCTCATGTTTTTGACATAACTTCCTCATGAAATATGATCTATTTTCTTTCTGTCTTCAAAGTGTTTGCACAAACTGTGGCTTGCTCTGGGTTTTCAAGTCTTGGCTCCCTTTCGTTCTTGAGATCTTGGCTAAACTTGTCTCCAGACTTTTGTGTACCCTTCCTTTTAACATAACTTTGCATAATAATTTGAGCTGAGAAA
Source organism: Dicrostonyx torquatus (assembly GCA_028555095.1). NCBI lineage: Eukaryota > Metazoa > Chordata > Mammalia > Rodentia > Cricetidae > Dicrostonyx > Dicrostonyx torquatus. Next base: position 13,441,404 of record JAQHUG010000015.1, on the reverse strand, counting down.
AACTGCAAGTGGCAAAAAACTCAATGTAACTGTTGCTTAACAAGAAAAAAGACGTTTCTCTCTCACACACGACATATATTGGGTCTAGATCTGACAGTATTGAGTGTCAGGAACAATACTGTATCTGGCCTGTGCTCAATCTCACATTCACAAATTAGGGAAGACAGAAAAGATGATCTTTATTCTGGATGGCCACAAACAAACCTAACCAATCTCAGAGGACAGGTCAAAATGGGCACAAGAAACAGCTGGTGTCATCGCTCCCATTACCACTGGAATTTGATTCTGGCCTCTGCTCATCTTCCCATTCCTTGTGATCTCTGTCTGTGAAATTGAAGTGAGATACGTAGGATGTACTGGTGGAGATAGGCAGAGTTTATTACCTTATAAAGGGAAGGACTTTCAAGGGGTCTCACCTGTCTAAAGAGAAGACTAACCAATAGCTGGAGACCATTGCCTCGATACATTGCATTGTTTAATCAGGTTTTATACTAGCTCTGAAACCTCTGGAACTTTTCTGCCCAGGTGATTCAGAGACCCATTGGGAAGGACCCTTTATAGGAATGCACAGTGCTATGTTCAATTTATTTAAAAAATGTTTTAATCTCTCTCTCTCTCCCTCCCTCCCCCCTCTTTGTGTGTGTGTGTGTGTGTGTGTGTGTGTGTGTTTGTGTACAAGCACAATGGAGCATGATTATGTTGAGGACCCTGCCTGACTCCATTTTGAAGGCAGGAGCCATTATGCTATATTGTTAAAAATAGCTTTCTGTTTACTGTGAGAGCTGAGTAGCTCTCTATTTCCTGGAACCTGATCTTCATCATTCCATGACCTTGATTTGTTTTGAGAATACCATTACTCTCCCTGTCCCTTCTTGACCCTCTGGAATCCTCCCTAATTACATGGTGACCACATGATGTTTCTTAAGATTTTTTTTTGTATTTACATATTACTCCATTGTCTTCTTCTGTAAATCTCATGATATTACTCCTTAAAGGGGGCCCAGAAAATGGGTTTGGGGTTGCTCTCTACAACCCAATGTAGGAGGCAGTTTGGTGGCCAGCTCTTGTTTATATCTTAAGAAAAACCATGTGTTCTTCAAACTTGGCTCACATTGTAGTACTGGTCTTATTCTTGCCGTTGGGATTAACAGAATGTCAAGGACAATTTTAGGGAGTAGCTTCTGTCTTCCACTTTGTTGAGGCTTGTTTCTATTGGGCTGTGTGCTTCAGGCTAGTTGCTCTGGGAGCTTTAGCAAAATGCTTCTTTTTTGGGGCACCCATCGTGAAGAAATGTGGTTACAGATTCACACCAACTCCTTTTTTATAGCAGTTCAAACTGAGGTCCTCAGATGTGAAGCAGGTGGAGGCATCTCAGCAGACCAAATCGAAAGTCTCCAGTTGCACAGTAATCTGAAACCAGGTCACATAGTTATGCACTGATTCAGGTAGTTTGATATGTCGTATCTCCCAGAGCCAGAGATATAACTTAGGTCCGATTCTATTGACTAGTAGTTAGGGCCTTAGGGCCTTGCATAGTCGTTGGCTATTCAAGTCTTTTTGTCAACTTGACCCAAACTAGAATCATCTAAGGAATCTCAGTTAAGAAATTGCCTCCATCAGATTGGCCACATGGACACATTTATGGGATGTTTTTCTTAATTGCTAGTTGATGCAGGATGGCCCAACCCACTATAGACAACACCATCACTAGTTAGGTGGGCCTGGCTTGTATAAGTATTGTAGCTGAGCAGACCAGAGGAAGCAAGTCAGTAAGCAGCATTCCTTGGGGTCTCTTTTGAGGTCTTACTTCCAGGTTCCTGCCTTGAATTCCTGCCCTGCCTTCTGTCATTAGTGATCTGGAAGCCCACTAAGATGTTCTCCAAGCCAGTTGTGGTGGCACATGCTGGTAGGATTTGCTGAAGGAGAGGGAGGCAGGAGGATCATGAGTTCAAAGACAGCCCAGCCTGGTCTACATATTTTTAGCCAGGCGGTGGTGGCACATACCTTTAATCCCAGCACTGGGGAGACAGAGGCAGGTGGATCTCTGTGAGTTCGAGGCCAGTCTGGTCTAAAAGAACTGGGATTGTTACACAGAGCAAACCCTGTACCAAAAAAAAAAACCCAACCCAAAACCAAACAAATAAACAAACATAAACAACAAAAAGATGCGCTCTTAGTAAAAATATCTAACAGAAAAACTAGACTCTAATAGCTATGATTATTTTCATCATTTCCAAAAGAGACAACTGAGATTGTACATTCATGAAAGAACTTTAAGAAGGCAAAATCTACTATGCTAAATGGTAGCCAGGTATTATCCTGCTTGAGGGGCATACCATGAAACAAATACCATAGTAAAACTGGGTAGTTAGGAGAACATGTGAATTAAGAAAACACAGACTTACAGGGTATTTTTTTGAATCTACAAATTGGTGAGACTATATATATATATATATATATATATGTATATATATATATATTTGTGTGTGTGTATTCACACATTTATATATCTATATTCAGCAAAATTTTTTTAGCATCTACTAAACAACAAGTGTTTACAAGTTAGAATAGAGATGTAAATATGTGAGGTACACTTCTAGGGAATGTGCTAGAAACAAACATGAAATAAAGTGATGGTAGCGATTTAAAAAATGTGATGACTTAGAACACCCACTGACTATTTTATACTACAAGGCCCACAGAAATCTTATCTATTAGGGGACATTTTAGCTGAGATTTGGCTGCAAGAAAGAATCAGCCAAAGCAATCTCTGCAGAGCACGCACTGAATAAGAGCAAGGTTACTTGATGAAGCAATGGAATGAGATGGGGAAGTGGGGCTAGGAAGGGGTCAGCCCCGGAGGACGGAGGACTCTCCTTGACTCAGAGCACCATGGTAAACCCCTGGGTGATTCTGAGCAGAGGAGGTAAACAGCTCTTGTTACAAAAACACTTTGGCTGCAGTGGTAAGAAATTCTTAGCACAAAACTGTCTTTATCAGGTTGGTCTGTAGAAATGTCTGTGAGGGACTGTCTTGATTCCTAATTGTTGCAGGAGAGCCCAGATCATGTGGGTGGCAAGTGGTCCTGGGCTGTATAAGAAAGCTAGCTAAGCATGAGCCTGTGAGTGAGCAAGACAGTAACCTCTATGGGTTGTACTTCAAGCTTCAGCTTGAGTTTCTGCTTTGACTCTCCTCAATAATAGAGTAGGACCAAATAGATCCTTTCCTCCCTGTATTGAGAGTTCTGTCAACTTGACACAAACTACAGTCACCTAGGAAGAGGGAACCTCAATTGGGGAATATCTTCCATCAGATTGTTCTATGAGCGTGTCTATAGGATATATTTTAATGACTAAATAGGGGAAATCTTACTATGGGCTTGCCACCATGGGCAGGTGGCCCTGATTTGAATAGGAAATGAAGCTGAGCAGGGCATGGAAAGTTAGCCAGTAAGTGGTGTCCCTCCATAGTTCCTGCCTCAGCTCTGGTGTGAGTTTGCATCTTGACTTTCCTCAATGACAGACTGTGATCTAGCAGGTGTAAACCAAATAAACCTCTTCCTCAACTTGTGTTTCTGTCACAGCCACAAAAACCAAACTAGAACAGATGCCTGTGTGTAGCTAACTATATGCCACTTGGAAATTACACTGTTATATGTGCCTGAAATCTCTCAGTTCATTTAACCAACCTTCTTGATACACTGATAATATAGATAGTATTTTGCAAGTCTCTCTCTCTCTCTCTCTCTCTTTCTCTCCCCCCTCTCTGTCTATCGATCTATTTATCTATCACCTTTTTATCTACCTACCTGTCTGACTAGCTATGAGCCAACTAATGGAAGACAAAGCTTGCATTCAAACCTAGGAAGCTTACCTTCAGGATCCATCCACCTGTCTCTCTGCATTAGCGCATTAACATGAGTGCATGTTAATATAATGAAATGAGACAGGAGTTATTATTTAATAATAATGCTTCTTTTCCTCCATCTATTTACCCTCACTTTTCTTCTTTCCTCATTTGTTTTTTCAGTGCTGAGGATTGTACCTTGAGCCTCCTCCATCTCTATTATTTAGCATTAGTCAGTTCTATTGGACATTCTTGCTATATTTTCACCTGTAACCCCATGCTACTCTGAACATCTTATTGACAAATAGTTCCAGTGATAGCCACTGGGAGCTCTTTCATGTGGTTTCTCTGTCCCTTTCACAGACTCCTATCAATATACATTGAAAGTTTTTAATCATTTGGGACAAGCTAATTGCCAGCAGATGAAAGAGCTTTTGAGCAAGACTGAGTTTCATTCATGGAACCCTCAGTGGAAAGATAGAACTGACTCTTAAAAATTATCTTCTGACAATACACATGTACACATACACACAGTAGGAGAGAGAGAGAGAGAGAGTGAGCAAGAGAGAAAGAGATAGAGAGACCCTATATATAATATATAAAATATTATATAAGGAAAATATAACAAACTGTTTGATTTGTTTGTTTCACTGGTGCTTCTTACCTTTCTCCATTGCAAATTCTTCAGATTCTTTTTGCTAATATCCTAGAGTTAATCTTTTCTCTGAAGCCCCCAAGTATCAATTTCTTTTTTTTTT
>JAQHUG010000015.1:13423215-13436432 GCA_028555095.1 Dicrostonyx torquatus | reverse complement strand
TTCTCCTGACCATTATCCATAAAAATTTGTAACCAACATTCTAAACAAAGGAAAATATCCATAGTCCATTTTTGGGGAATGTGAGCATAGTTTTTCAGGATACTTCCTGCTGATTGGGCGTGCTTATAATCTTATTGGGACCTAATGAAAATTTAGAATTATGATCAAGTCCTGGTTGGAAACTTCTGTGAGTCTTGGTCATCTCAGACAGCAGTCTTCTTTGGAACAAATTTGCAGAGTGTTTGGCAGCATCTCTGGCCTCAGTCCATTAGATGCCAATAGTGACTTTCCTCACGTGGTTCTGAAAATCAATATCTCCAGACAAGCCTATCTTCCTCTATGGTGATGTGGACTGGCTTTAATTTGTGAACCACTGCTATAGAACAAGAGCGGTTGAAAATTACAGTAAGAGAGCGTAGTGGCCAGCAATGGGTTGTAGCAGAAATCACTAAATATGTGTGCAGACATTGGGGAAGGATTCACAGAGCTCTGCCAGAGGAGATGCCGTATCAATTGAGAACTCATTTGTGATTCTCAGTTTTATTGATCAATTATAATGATCCAGATAAAAGACTTTCTTTCATTATTTTCATATAGGTCTTTATTTATCCATATTTGTTTATGTGCAGTATGTACATGGGTGTAAGCCTGTGTCTATGCAGGTGTGTGCAGGAGTGTGTGTGGGCACCAGAGGTTTACATCAGCTGTCTTTCTCTATCACTCTTTACTTCCCATTTGAAGATGGGATCTCTGATGGAACCTGGAGCTCTCCATTTCAGACATGCGAAGCCGCTAGGCAGCTTTTGCGATTCCCCCATCTTCACCTGTTCTTACGGGTCTCTTGCTTTTGCAGCAAGATTTTTACCCACTAAACCGTCCCCCCAGCCTCAGGTCCATATTTTAATGGCAGGAATAACCATTATTTGTACAGCTGAAGATATTAAGGATCATGGGCACAAAGTAACTTGCTTATGGTGTGTAATCTGGGCTTGAGGGGATTCAATCAGACCAAAAACTGGGAAATTAGACCTCAGGGCACTAGCATCTGCCTGTAATGCTCAAGTCAGGGCTATCTCAGCCCTTCACATATAAATCCACACCACCTGTTGTGACTTTTCCTAGGGAGACAGGATCAATGTCTATCCACCCTGTCTAAGGTATCGACAATAGACTGGAGAAATGATCCCAGCTAGTCTAGCTCAGTAAACCAGACTTCACTGGGACTATTTATGGGTTACTCAAAGGTATCTACTCTTCCCAAAACTCCACAGCAAAGTCTACTTTTTTGTAGCTCATGCACAGCGTGGAGTTAGTTTCCTTCCGAGCATCTCCTCTCCCCAGTGTATTTACTCTTGCAGTGCTGAGAAGGGCTTCATGGCTTCTTGCAACCTTATGCGCTTCTTATGACTTTTAAGTTTCTTGTGACTTTTCAGGCTTCTTCCAGAAGAAGTGTTTTAACTCAGAGGAAAGACTGCACAATACATGTTATCTTAAGCTCATCTTTTCCATTGAATTCCAGGCTCTAGAGATCAGGAACCATACAGTGATTTTTCTTAAGTCTTCTTAGCACAATGTCAGCCATGTGATAAACGTTACTGGATAAACGTTTAATAGAAGAGTTAACATGTCCATGTTGCCAATCCACCTCTCACATCACACCCTCAGAGTGTGCTATTTTCTGGGTAAATATTTACTGATCTGTGTCTGGTAGACACATTTCTGGGTTCACTAGTCAGCTCTCTGTGTGGTAGCTCTGTTCCCGTACTTCATTGTTTTTTCTTAATACCCCAAATATGTTTAGAACCAGGATGTTTTCAGACAGATTATGGCCAGATGTATTGTACCTTGCTTGGGTCAGAAATACAAAAAGGGACTTCATTGAGGAAGGAAAATGTGTGATATCTGATAGTAAGGCATCAGAATGTGTTACTATTTGTTTCCATGTATAGTGACAAATATCCAATTTAGACAATGTCTTTCCCTAGACTCCTGCATTATTTTAAAGGAAATACTTTATGAAAACTAGCCCAGGACTGCTTTTCTTTTCTGTCTCTTTCTCTCTCTTTTCTTTCTTATAATTCTTTCCATTATTAATCCTAATTTCCATTTATTTTTTAGTTGGTGGTGTTGCTATCTTTGTTTTCATTTTAAGCATAATAACAGAGACACACTGTATTTTGTTCCATTTATTTTTTTCCTACAACTTATGCATTGGCTATTTGCAGGTGTAGTGAAATTATAAGTCTATTGAATTAGAAGTTAGTCTATTTTCAAGACTCACTTTTTTTCCTTTGCTAAAATTCTGGTCTAATTTAAAAAACAGTAGATCATAGTTAAATAAAACTGTACCCAGGATAACCCTAATTTCCATATGCAGATTTATCTGCACTGACAGCCACCCCCTTCTCTCTCTCTCTCCTTCTCCTTTCCCTCCTCTCCATCTCCCTATTGCATTGTGTCTGACTGATTTTCAGAGCACCTTCGCTGTTCCTCCCTCTCATTCCCTTTCTGTAAAATATCTAGACAGGAAGGAGGTGGCTGCAGAAGCTGAGCAAACAATCTCATATTCTGCCTGCAATGCCATCGTTCTTTCCCCCGTTTTAGGGGGGTGAAGTTACCCAGGAAGGGATGCAGAGGAGCTGAAAAGGAAGGGGGGGGGGTTCTCCAGAGGCTGCTGCGGTCAGGGGCAGGGACTGCCACCAGATGTGCCTGCTTTTCTGGGCTTTGATTCGAAAAGGACAGCAGGAGGAAATATTGAGAGACAAAAGCCTCGGTTTAAATGATCATTTTCTTTATTTAATATGGCAGCAGACACTCTGAGTAGGATCATCGTGCCGAGCATAAACTGGACTTTCCTACTTGCCTGACAGGAGTCAGACAGATCCCTGTTTGCCAAATGAACATCCAAGGTAAGACCCGCAGCTTCAGATACTTGGTCATTTTCCTAAGTCAATTATATTTCTTAAGTATGTATTTCATCGTCAACCACAGTGTGGTGGGGGCAAATCCGTGTTAATCTGCACCTAAAGAGTTAAGAAAAAGCAGAGGTTTAATAGATTTAACTCAATTCCTAGAGGTTGCTTACTTTGTCAATGATGTATATGCTGTTTGTTTTTAAGGAAAATGTTTGTTTTAAGAACACACTGATGCCATCACCACCCACCTCTGGTGACAATTGTGCTGCTCAGACTCCTAAAAAACTTTGCAAAAAGACAGTGAGCTACAGATGCATGCGTTATCTACAAATATTATCTCATCTACAAATATTAGAACTCTTATTAAAATGATAGGATTTTTTTGGGTAGGGAAGGAATGAATGCTGCATAATTAAGTACAGTATTTAATTTGGCTGTTGTGAAGCAAAAGAATAAGGTAATAATTTTTATTGTACTAATCAGTCTCAAGATGTTCTCTGTGTTAATTGGGTTAAAAAAATTGCAGTACTTATTAGAAATTCTAATTTCACAATGCAGTGCTGACAATAAGCGCAGCCAGTGAATTATTCACATCTTTAATTTGCTCACTTAATGACAGTGTTCTGTAATCAGAGTGCAGGGACTGCTGCCTATGCATTATGTATGATGCTCAGGACTTAAATGCAGGACATTATGAAGCTCTCAGTGGTTCAGTAATTAGTTTTCCACAAGACAGGATTTAGATATTCGCAGATAAAAGTCCACAGTTGGATAATGCCAAGGTTGCACAACACAAAATAACAAAGAGAAGGCAGCTCAAAGTTTAGGCGAAAACTTCATCTCTACAGCTTGTCCACCGAGGAGACAGAATCACGTTACCTTCACTAGTTGCCTGGCTCCGATCACATGTCTGAAAACTGTGAGCACAGTTGTAGCAGGAAAGACATTTGTACGATTTCAGTGGACCCGGGGGTGGGGGGGGAGATAAAAACCTTTTTAATTAGTGTTCGCAGAAGCACCGCAGTGTATCCCCCTAACAAGTCTGCGGGATGCAGAGCAGGCACTCTCGGTGTGCTTTGTAATTGAGCGAGTGCAAATGCAAATCAAGTGACAATGGTGTTTGGCTGTGACTGTGTTTGTTAAAGGGTTCCATGCCCAAATGGAGATGGAGCTTTCTGATGGTTTTCTTCCAACTGCGTCTGAAGCAGGCTTGAGAATCAAATGAGATAGTGAGTGAATCTGGGCATGAAAGGAAGTAGATGGGAATTGTCAGTGCCACTTTGAAATGCCTTAGCCTTGTCAGCTGGAGTTCATTTTTTTTGAATGTTCTGTCCTAAATTTTACGCTTTTATGAACTATTCCGAAACATTAGCAATACTTTAGAAATGTATACAAACTTCAAGAAAACACTTCACAGATTATCGTTTTAAAAGTTTAGCAACTAACTAGGCATTTTTAATGGGACTGTTTTAAGAGTCCATTGTTTATTAAACTAGTGTATTTTTGAAGACTTATGCTTAATATTTACTAGTATTGCATCATAGCTTTATCATGTATCTGTCTATAATTTTCAGCCGTTTCTCTAACTTGTGTATTAGAATCCTTAATAAAAATTGGCGTCTGGAAATTGAAATGCAAGATTTTTAAAAAGAAAGTTGAATTGCAAAGCAGTACAAGCAAGCATAGGGCTTAAAAGAATGAGTTGCCAAATAAAAATATTGTGGTTTCCTTTACATTTGAACATTACTTAAGAAAAGGTTGGTAGACACAGTGCCTCATTCTCGTGGTCCTAGCTGCTGGAGGTGGATTTGTCAAGGATTACTTGATCCTTGCAGTTACAGGTCCTGCTGAAAAGTGCAACATGGGGAAAGCTTTCTTTTAAAAACCCTGTCTCCAGAAGTCTTCTAACTTGGCATCACCTGTAACTTCTGAAAGTGACTTCAACAGAGTCAAAGAAAACGTTTTTTATTTTTTCCTTAGTGGGTATGATGTATTTTACATCTTTATAATATTTAGAACATTTCAGTGTGGAAGCACGCTGCACAGGGCATATGGTCATGGGAATTCTTTGAGATTTAACACAGAGATATGCAGCTAAAGCATACAGATCACTAGCTAATTTAGGGTGGTGACACTGAATGGAGTGACCACAAACTGCTCACAGTTGCTTGAGTTAGATTTCTTTCACCAAGCCCAGGAAATCCAGGACCAGGCTTTGGTGCATCTCAGATTTCACTGTGGATTTTTGGTTATCTGGTGATCTGGTTAAAATTCCAATCCTGATTCAGTAGATCTGAGTTGAGGCCCCACACAATTTCCCAATGATGCTTTGTGGTTGAATGTGGGAAACTTCATTTGGTGAAATCTCAAACACATCTTATTTCCAGCGTGTCTGGAAGGCAGGCCCAGGAATTGTTGATTCCTCAACAAACCCCAGTCTCCATCCAGTTGCGATGTGTTCTAGTTCAGGTAGAGGAACTTCCAGTTTGGATTGCCAGCTTCAACTCTTTGCTACCCCAGAAAGTCCCAACCTGTATAGTTGTAGCCCTGGCTGCCGGCCAAGTTCTGGCTGAGAGCTTCTCTTACAGGTTTGATTCCACAACTCCCTTCACCAGAAGTAGCCTGTTCTACCTCTGTGGTGACAATAGCCTACTACTCTTCATCTAAGCGCCTGCATCAGAATCAGCTGAGAAGCGTAAGTAAGAGCCCCCACCTCAAACATTCCACTCTACAGTGGATGTTAGGACTACCTGAATTTTTCTTTAACAAAGGTTCAAAATTGATTTTGATTGACAGGCAATACTTGTAAACAATATTTATAATGGTCCCTGCTGTGCAATGACCTCACTTGAACTCTTTGGAAAGTGACACTGTCATGGCTTAGGTTTACCTTTTCTGTACACTGAGAACATTTTTTTCCTATGTGATGTTATCAATGGAACATTACATAAGAACACAATTCTTTGTTGAGCAAGCTTCAGGAAGTCTGTGCTGAGTGATTGGCATTAGAGTTAACTAATGAGTACATAATGTGTTTGTCTTTCTTGGTCTGGGTTACTTCACACATTCAGAGGACCTAATTTGGTCTTATGCTGATTCCTCCCCTGTCTGTCCGGAGTCAGCGAGCTCCCATTAGCTCAGATAAGCTGTTTCTGTGGTTATCACCATCATGGTTTAGGGGTAAACTCACAAATCAGAATCCTCTGCTGGAACAGAGATCAGAAACTGAAATTCACAACCAGAACAAAGAGGCAGGAAAAGAGGTTGGACACGGGCTCTGTAACCACTAGCTGTAAGACTTGCTACAACATCATGATCTTGACCCCTTTGCTCATATTCTCACTCCTCCTTCTCTTGGACTGGTCTCCAGAAGCCCAGCCCAGTGCTTAGCTGTGGATCTCTGCATCTGCTTCCATTAGTTGCTGGATGAGGGTTCTATGATGATAATTAATTGATGATAATCATCAGTTTAATTACAGGGGAAAACCAGTTCAGCCACCTCTACTATTGCTTAGGGTCTTAGCTGGGGTCAACGTTGTGGAATCTTGGGAATTTCTCTGGTGCCAGGTTTCATGTTTGCCTTCTCCCCCTAGGCCTTCATTGTGACTTCTGCCCTTATCCCCCGTTAAGCTTTCCTTGTTACTTAGCCTCTCTGGGTGGACTGTAGCATGATTGTATTTACAGCTAATATTCACTCATGAGTGAATATATACCATGTGTGTCTTTCTGGGTTTGAATTACCTCACTCAGGATGATTTTTTTTAGCTCCATGTATTTCCCTGCAGATTTCACGATGTCATTGCTTTTATCAGCTGAATAATACTCCATTCTTCTATCGTATCTTCAGTACCCAAAATTCTTTCTTCTATATCTTGTATTTTGTTGGAGATACTTGTGTCTGTAGTTCCTGTTCAATTACCTAGATTGTTCTTTTCCAGGATTACCTTCATTTGTGTTTTCTTTATTGTGTCTATTTCCATTTTCAGGTCTTGAACAATTTCTCTTAGCCATCTATCTGTTTTCTCTTGGCTTTCTTGACATTCTTTAATGACTTTATTGATTTCCTCCAAATTTTGTTTGTCTTTTCCTTGATTTCTTTAAGGGATTTTTCAATTTCCTTCTTAAGAACCTCTATCATCTTCATAAAGTTGGTTTTAAGGTCATTTTCTTGTGTTTCTGCATTGGACTACTCAGGACATGCTGTAGTAGGGTAGCTGGGCTCTGATGGTGCCTTACTGCCCTGGCTGTTGTTGATTGTGTTCTTACCCTGGCATCTAGGCATTTGTGTTTGGGATGATTATAGGTCTAGGTGCTCATTTCTGAGTTTGTTTTTGTTAGATGGGTGTATTGTTTCTTGGTTTCTGTTTCCTCTTTCATCTCCTGGTCTTTGTGGCTGGATTTCTGGTGGCCAGTATGACCTCTGATCCAGTATGTGGTCTCTGTTCAAGTTGGGGGCTTGAACTTCTGGAGGCAAGCATGGCCTTTGGTGCATCAGTGAGTCTGCCTGAGTTGGTAGTGGAATATGGTGATGAGGAAAGAAGTGGAGATAGAAGGAATTAGGTGAGTGGATGAGGTCCACCGGCAGGCTGCCTATATGTGGTTCTGGTGGCAGGTGTGTACTTTGGTCCAGCCTGCACCTATTCTTCAAACTGTCATGGCCTGCACCTGTTCTTCTGATTGGAATGGAATGCTCCTGGGCAATGGAAGTCTGTCTCAGTTGGGCGGGGCACAGCAGTGGGAAAGCACTCTAGTGGGGCATAACAGGGGAAAGAGCAGTGGCATTGGTTTGGGAACTGACTCTACGGAGTGGGGCAGTTTAGCTGGCAGGAAGGACAATCACCAGCCTCTGAGCTGTGTAAATCCTACTTTTTCTTTCTTTTTTTTAACTGAAATATTTTTTTAAAAAATTAAGTTTATAATATAATTACTACAGGTCTCCTTTCCCTTTCCTCTCTCCATATAACCCTCCTCCTGCTCACCTTCAAATTTATAGCTTCTTTTTCATTGTTATTATGTGCATATGTGTATATATATATACAGCACGTTTTCTTTATTTGTCCTTTTTTTGAGGAACACTTAAGTTGGTTCTATACTTAGTTATTGTGAATAGTGCTTCATTAAATATTGTTATGCAAATATCTCTGTGAAATGCTATGTTAGAGTCCTTCTGGTAAACAACCAAAAGTGCTGTAGCTGGCTCATAGTTTTAGGGTTTTGAAGAACTTTTTTATTAATTTTACAAATTGGATAAATTATTTCACATTTCTGACAGTGTGTTAATGTTACCTCCTTGCCCACATTTGTTATTATTTGCTTTGTTTTAATGACTACCATTCTGACTAGTATAAGATGGAATCTATTTATTTTTAGTATTCATTTAATTGATTAATGGGTTATCATATTGAACAGTTTTTGTGTTTGTTGGCTATTTGTATTTTGTCTTTTGCAAATTGTTTGATCATTTTACTAGCCCATTTTGAATAAACTTTCTGTTTTAAAAGAATATTTCACTTTTGAATTTGTTGTTCTGATAACTCAATATGTTTCCAGGATCAGTGATTTGGGGAGCATAGGAATATTTGGTAAAAATAGTAAGTCAAGACTAGGTTAAAAAAAAAAAAAGCACTAGAAGGCCGAATGGTGGTGGCACATGCCTTTGATCCCAGCACTCAGGTGGCAGAGCCAGGCGGATCTCTGTGAGTTCAAGGTCAGCCTGGTCTACAAGAACTACTTCATGCAAAGCTATAGAGAAAGCCAAAAAAAAAAAAGTACTGCAACACTGGAAACTGACATTGGTCAGGATACCTTTTATTTTACTTTATTAAGATTTAATTTCCATTAGGGCCAATGCATATGGAATGTACAGCCATGAGTCCCAATTCTATTCTTAGGCAAACTACTATTAATATCACCGAGGTTTTCAAAACAGGAAGTAGGGATCTATCTATACATGTATCCTGATATCATAGATAACTATAGTCAGATATAGAGACAGCCCATTTCTGTAAGGCAGACCCATAATTTTATCTTGTATCTGGGAATATACAAATCTAAGTTTTAGCCCCATTAGTAATATCAAACAAGAAGTAGAAAAATTACTGGATTCCAGGCAAGGAGGCTAGAATATAAAAACAGACTTTAATATAAAGTGGAAATAGCTACAAGAAGCCTAGAATACAGTGAGGTGGAGTGGCAGTCTAGGGCTTATGAATAAAGACATTATGGAAGATGTGGGTTTTGACTGATAGGACAAATTTCAGATCTTAAGGACCATGGCTGTTATATCTAATCAATCTTCATTCTCATTGACTTAGGCAGGGAAGGCTCACTGAATGTTGTTCCTTGGGATGTGTAGTTGCCATAGCTCACACCATGGAAGGAACAGGAAGAATGCAACTGTGTTTTAATAGGGCAGGAGGGTGAAGAGGTCACCAGAGACACATATCCAGGTAGAACTGTGTCACATGATTGCTGTCATAATTGCTTTAAGGTTACAAGCTGTTTGACCATTATGAAGTTAAGACTCTGAAGTTAGATATTGGTCATTAAATTATTTGGTCATTTATTTTTCTGTTTTTGAAGGTGAAGATCTAGTTTGGATTTTGGCAAAATGGAGGAAAGAATTTCCAGTAACTGAAGCCCTACAAGGATAAAATGGTAGCTAATGAGTTCTATGAAGTTTAAGGTTCTTGGTAGGTTAGCTCCTCTGCAGATCCAACAGGTGATAATTAAAATTCCTTTCTAATTTTGAGTTTTATAGTTTTGGTTGTGAGACTAGCATTTAATAGCTGAACCATCTGTCCAGTCCCTAAGTCTTGAATTTTATCTAAATCAGGATAATGTAAAAATGTCTATATATCATAGCATTACTTTCATTTGTCAAGTATTTGGCCTCCTAAAATTTGCACTTATTAATTAGGGAAGAAATATTAAAAGGGCTAATTTTCATTAGAAATGCTTGACCATTTTGAACACTTTTCTTTAGTGTAAAACCCATTTAAAACACTGGTTAATTACTAGATAAATCAATAATATTTTATGATTCATTGTAAGATACAAATTTATGAACAAATATTTAAATGTTACACTAGTCATAGTTGTTGATGGTCCTTTTTGTTTATTGTTGTTCTTGTTTTTTAACAGCATAAAATCCAAACTAGTATATCTTATTGCAAAGTTGCTTGTTTTAGTACTGGAATAAAACCAGTCTATCTTCTCATTGTACTGGATTTTAATGGCCTTACCATTTAAAAATTAAATTTATTTATTATGTGCATGTGTGTGTGTGTGTGTGTGTGTGTGTGTGCATGCTCATATGCCTTGGCATGTGTATTGTGGTCAGAGAATAACTTGTGAAAGGAGTCAATTTTCTCTTTTCACTATGTGGGTACCAAGAATTTAATGTGAAGTTTCCAGCTTTGGTTGCAAGCACCATTACTTGATGAGCTATCATCTCACTAGCCATTTAAATTACAATGAAGCTTATAATTGTCTAGGTTCTCTTAGGAGAGCCTACTTATATCTAATATATGTTGTTTTGGGTAATGCCATAGTACATAAACAATGTCTACTATGCCTGGTAGTCTCCCAAGAAAGAAGTCAGCAAAAGTGGTGTTTCTGAAGGCTTGTGTCTATACTTAAAGAGATGTAACGAGAAAGGACTTATGTGATTTTACTTTGGTGTTTTTGATCACAAGATTTAAGTGCTTCTGATGTCATTAATGTTGACTTTCATATCTCATTTTCTAGATAGGGAAACTGAGTCACAGCAATGTTGTGTTACTTACCTATTCATCTGCTTTACTTAATAGTTTTCTCAGCCTTTTTACTTGCCAGTATGTCCAATTATTGTTCTTCTTCTAAAGAAGAAAGAATAAATGGATTGGACAAAATTATACTACAGTAGATGGGACCCTGCAGCTTTCTCTTGGGATTCTGGGTTACTGCCAGGAACAGAACTTCATTTTTCTTTCTCTAATGACTACAAAGGAAAAAAACCTAGAAATCTGAACGTAGGTAGAATCAAGTTACAATCAAGAACAACAAATCTTTTCCATTGCAAACAAGTATTGGAATAAAACAAAAGTCTACCTTCTTGTTGCACTGACTTTCAAGGCCATATTCTTTTAAATTTCACATTTGTGTTTATTATTGTATAAATGTGTGTACATGCATGCACACGTGTTGTGGCATGTGTATGGTGGTCAGAGGACAATTTGTGAAGGTTGGTTCTTTCCTTCATCATGTAATGTCTTCAAAACTTACGAGCGCTAGGTATTTTCCTAATGTGTTTATTTAACTTTGGTATATACAGCTTATATTTTATACATAATATTAAATAACAGTCATATGAATGATGCTATTTTGGTCTTTATAGATCTCAAAATGCCTATTATTTAAAGAATAGATTGTACAATTATGGGTTTGTAGCTTGGTTGGTGTTTATTTTTCTCCTTTGACAGCATGCAGCGTACCTTACAGCACCATGAACACTAGTCAGTATCGTTGAAGTCTCTAGATAGGCATCAGCTTGACTTCTCCAAGTTCAGTGAGTTGTGTAGTTGTTGTCTTCAGCAACAGGACTTCACTGTAAATTTTTGGAGTTCAACCAATAGGCTTGTCAATAGCTTGGGTTGTTTGGGAGTTTCAAAGGTACTCCTTTGGTAAAAAGCTTAATTAGATGTAACCCATTGTGGGTTTTGGAAGCTTCATTTGATAATGAGATGTCCAACTGAGGCTCCCTCTCCCCCATTATTTGGAGATTTCATTTAGACAGCTTATATATATGTATGTATATTAGGAAGTTTCTACTGTATTAGGTTTTAACATGAGCCCTCAAATGGCTCTTAGTTTTAGTTGTTCCTATATTCCCTCTCTTGTTCCTCCTTCCCCCTCCCTCTGCATTTGATCCTTTATGTAATGGTACACTGTTATATTGTTTGTGAACCAATAACAATTATTATTTCTATAAATAAGCAGAATATCCAGGAGCAGAAACTTAGGAACAATTCATCCTGAAAGACTCAAAATTTTAATTTTCCAGTATTGGATAAGATAAACAATTAAGTATATCTCCATTAATCTCTTTTCTTCTTGTATCTTAAGAAGTTGCTTTTATAAGGAAAGAATATATTTCTTTTGACCTAATGAAATGTCTGAGGCCCATGCTTTGCTGCCATTCTATAGATGAAAGCTCAGAGTTTCTGAGAGATTATTCATATCCAAAACACATTAAAGACATCCTTTATACTTCATTAGACTTGTTTTTATGTCTTTGTTGAGAGAAAGAGAATAAAATACTAGATATGACAGTATGTAATCATATCATACTGTAAGGACTTTTCTCCGCTTTCTAGCCTGTTGTTTGTGATGATTTTAACAGTGTTTTCTGGAGTGTGGCAGGGACTAACATGGTAATAAAAGTAGAAATATTGATAAAAATGGCTATGGGTGCTGTAGGAATTCCTACCGCCAGTAGCCTTTAAGTTACCTGCCCACTTGGGCATGGATTCTTATACTATACATGCCAATGTAAAGCATGTGCTCAGCCTCTTTTCTGGCTGCAGGATTTGGTTGCTGTTTTCCGTTCTAGCAGAGGTTGTGATCTATGTCTGTACCCCTAAATAAAAAACCCTCTATTATACTCAATTCTGAGCTAGTGTGGAATTTCTTTTAAGCGTCCTTCTACATCTGGTGCCCCATGTGGATCCAAACTCCACACCTACTGTGTAGATCAGCTTAAAGGCCTAAATGGTTCATAGCCTAGAAAGTCTCCCACCCACACCCACTTGACTTGCTTTTACCTATTAAATGTTTTGTTTTGTAAAACCCCTGCCTCAGTGGAGTTGCGTGCTGCAACTTGGAAATTTCTAAAGAGTGCACATGCCCCCATCCCCACTGCCACATTCTCTGTTGGTGACTTGTGCAACTTCCGGTTTGTACTCCCGGCTCCTGAGTTCTGGGCTTCTTGCTCCATGTACAGAATTGATTTAATTGCTTTTAATTTGTCAAGCAAAGCATTGACACAATATTTCTCACTATTTAACTGGCAGCAAAACGGGGAAACCAAAGCCTCTCAGGACTGTTTGTGGCACCAAGTTGTGCCTCTAGTTGTGACTTTGTAACCACGACACCTGCTGGGCAATAAATATTATTACACCTAAAACAATTTACTGGATTTCATAACAGGTAATTAATAAATTAATAAACTTGAAAGTTATATAATGGCAGACAAAATTACCATTGAAAATTTTAGTAACTTTTTTGCTAATACTATGGATTATATTCTGCAAGGCTTATATG
>JAQHUG010000015.1:13325805-13372857 GCA_028555095.1 Dicrostonyx torquatus | reverse complement strand
GAAATATGGCCCTGCCTGCTTGTCCCATCCATTCCAGCATGGCAGAGCTGCTCACCACCTTTGAGAGCCATGCACACGGCCCCATCTCTAAGCACACATCCAGTCCATGTTGCCACTAAGCAAGCCATAGCACATTGCTCACAAACCCCATTCAAATGCTCAGTCTCCTGGAAGAGCCAGAGGTCACACCAGCAGCATGGCCCAGAAAGCCACCATTTCAAAATGCTGTGACTTTTTTCCTGCTAATGCTGAATCAGGAAAACCTCTCTTAAATGAGCCATGCCTCTGCTTGCTTCTAGCACACAGAGCCCACCCAAGAGAATGCCACTACCAAACCATGCTTAACTCTGTTCTTTTGTGTCTGGGATTCCTTTTTGAGCTCTCTCAGGTTTTAAGTGGATTTTAGTTTACCACATTGTCATACCAATTTCTAGTAAGGAGACCTCTAGTTAGTTCCTGGCTGCTCAGCCCTGAAATAATAACACAGAAATTATATTATATAAAACATTGCTTGGCCCATTAGCACTAGCTTCTCATTTGCTAATTCTTACTTCTTAATTTAGTCCATTTCTAGTAATCTGTGTATCACCACGTGGCTGTGGCTTATTGGCTAAAGTTCCATCCAACTCCAGCAGGGCCACATGGCTTCTCTCTGCCTCTCCCTCCTTCCTCCCAACATTCAGTTTAGTTTTCCCTGCCTACCTCTGTTCTCCATGCAGGCCCAAGACAGATTCTTCATTAACTAATGGTATTCACAGCATACAGAGGGAAATCACACATCACTTGACAGTGAGACTCGCCTGTTTCTGGTGGCACCAATTACTTCAAGAGGTCTTGGGGCATTGAAGAAATTCATTATGAAATTTGCCTTCAATGTGACAAGGCTAGCCATTTGGGCAAGCAACTGCCCTTATCTTAATGGTATGCTGCATGAACTCAATATACAGGACCCGCAGAAAAATGACTACTGAACTTTCCAGAAGATAGGATGATCCTTCAGGGTTCCTACCTCAGTTCATATGGAAAAACAAAGAAACACACACACACACACACACACACACTTTAAAAAACACTATGCTGAGGAACCTGATTCTTCCGGTTTTTAGATTTAATTTAAAGCTACATCTACAGAGGGGTGTGTCAAGGAGATAGGGGTAGGAATAGATCAGTTGGACATGGTCATATAATTGTTTTCAAACTTTGGACTAAGTGAATTCAGTAAAAACACCAAAAGTATCATGCATTCAAATAGCAGTTAAAACATGAGGCTTCTGGAGACAATGAGAGAAAAACAAAGTGACTCTGAGAATTTGAAGAAAGATAAAAATACCATCCCCATATAGGATGAGTACAGGCAGCTGATGACTGCCGAGATGGGGAGAGAGGGAGGAGAGCTGCTGATAAGTTCCTGGTACCTCAGTACTAGCCACACACCCGTGCTATGGGCAGTACTAACTGGATTCTGAATTTAGGGTTATTAATAACAGAAACTAAGTTAAAAGATGACATGAAGCTCAGTGAGGGATGCAATGTTGGAGAAAAGTAGTGATGAATGGGCAAGATCAAAATACACTGTCTAAATGAGTGGAAAATCAAAAGAATGAAAATAATATTACTTAAAGACCAAAATTCCCTCATTCCATCACAAAATAACTGCATTGAAATTCCTGACTACTCCAGCCAGAATAGGAATCATCAAGTAGACACAAAGACAACAGACAAAAAAGTGCTGATGAAAATACAGAAAAAAAGGAACCCTTAATTCACTGTTGGTGGTGTGCAAATTAGTACAGTACAATGGAAATCAATGTAGTTTTCCTCAAGAAAGTAAAAGAAGAACTGCCATATGATACAGGTATGCTACTCACGAGTGTATAACTAAAAGGATCTAAGTCAGTATAAATTGTAGGTGATTGACATCAGTGTTTATCATGGTGCAATATCAGGTCATGAAGTCAGTCCAGGCACCCACCGACAGATGCGTGGATACAAACAATATGGTATGCCCCAAATGGAGCTTTATCCAACCATAAAAATACAAAATCCTGTCATTTGCAGGAAGCTGGAGGTAATCGTGCTAAATAAAGCCTGCCAGCCTCAGAAAAGCAAATACCTCATTTTTATGTCATTTGTGAAATTTAGATTTTTAAAGAAGACACATTCAATTAAGCATTTCACAACTTGCTTTTATGATTGAAATAAGTCATTGTTCTGAATTTAAAAAAAAAAACCAGAATTTAAAAAGTCAAATATCTGAACTATGAATATGAAAATGGTTATATCTGGGAATTTATTTTTGCAAGACTTATATGAATTTAAGATGAATTGATCAGTTTTTTTTATCAAAAACTACTGTGATAAATACAGAAGAGCAGAACTGGGAGGCTTCAGAGTGGAAAGGTCATGGCTCCCAAGAGTCAACTACAGAGCCTCAAGTCAAAACAACTGAGGAAAATGTTCATTTGTTTTACAAAGCTTCTTCCTTTAAATTTCTTTGAAACATAAAGGACACTTTATTTCTGTTTACCATTTTTCTTTAGAGAAGTCTAATTAATAATTTTCAGTGTCTCATGAACCCCAAGGATGACCTTGATCTTCTTTTTATATAATGTAATTTTGAAAATATCATACGTGCATATAATATATTATGAACACAGACATACACAAGCATCTCCTCTTATCCTCCTTCAGCCCTCTCTTCTTCTCTTCCAGTCTCCCTCCAACTTATGTATCTTATTTTTCTGTTCAGGTCTTTTGCAGGGAGCCACAGCTGCTCTGTGTTTATGATTCCACTGGCTATGTCACAAGACTCCTGCCATCCTCCAGAACTTAGAGCCTCTACACTTTCTGTGATAGTCCTTGGATCATGGAAGGAGTGATATAAATGTTCTGTTGAGGGTTATAGAGAAATCGTTTTTTACCTTGCTTCTCAGAGCATGGCAAAAGATTTCTCAAACTTATTCTCATTTCTGCTGTTAAGTTTCTTAATTATTGTTTGTGTCATTATTTTTAAACACCATTTTCTGAATCAAGCAAATGGTAATATATTTGGGTATACAGGGACAATAAAATGTTAATGATGCCCTCTTATTACTATCATTATCCATTCTCATTCCTTTGATGTTTGCTGCTCGTACTTATGAAGATCCGGAGTGAGCAAGCATGGACATTTACTCTCAGAAAGCTATTGAATTCTTTATTGACTGAAAAGTAATTTACTCAGTTATTTTTTATTATTATTACCTAACATTTATTGAATCCATACACATTTCATAATGAGGCATAAAAAGTATAAAAGTGTATTTACTCAAATTGCTACAGATTTTATTATCTTTTGTTTGCACTTGTTGTATTTCTAATATTATTTGACTTTTAATTTCCCAGACTTCTGTTCAGAACAAATCTCAACATTCTAAATATTCTGTTTTTCTGTTGTTGGTTGCTATTTGATTCAAATGCATACTGTCCAGAAATCTTGTCATTTTGTGATATGGGAGCGTTCTCCTGTATTTTGTATTACTCTTATTGGTTGAATAAAGAGCTGCCTGGCTTATAAGATAGGTCAGCCCTTAGGTGGGCGGAGTAGACAGAACGGAAGTTCTGAGGAGAAGAAAGGAAGTGGGCCAGTTGCCATGAGGCCCCCGCTGCAGAGGGAAGTATCGTAGAACCGTCCGGTAAGTCACCCACCTTGTGGTGACATACAGACTTTTATAATGGGTTAGTTTAGATGTGAGGGCTAGCCGGGAAAAGGCTAGTGATAATAAGCCAGGCAGAGTTTAAATGAATACCGCCCTCACGTGGTTATTTTGGGTACAGGCAACCAGTGGCTGAGCGGGCCAGCAGCTGGGGGCTTGGGAACCAGGTGGCTGGGCAACACAACATGCACCTCTCACCCATAATTTACAACAATTTTGTAGCAGCCCCAATTCCCCTATCAGAAACTTTTCCCTAACATCTTCATCCAAAAATTTTGAAGTGGCAGTTGCTTCTTTTGGTAGTTCTCAAGCTCCTAATCTTAAGGATACAAAGAGTATGCAAAGGACTGTGCCTTAAGTTCCTCTGAAATCCACTTCTACTGTCTTCTAAATCTTTGGAATGTACATCACTGCACTTTCTTCTTAGGATACACAAACACCTTCTTCCTGCATCTTCATTGTTTTCTGAAGCCAAGTTGGACAATTCCTCTTACATTTGACATTTCTTCTGGAATTTTCAAAGCAAACTGATCAAACCATCTTTTCTCCAACTCCTTAGATATAGAGCTTTGCTGGATCTGAGTTTTCCTGTTTTTTCTCTTGCTCTTCTTCAAGTTTATTACCTTAAAATTGAGATAAAAAAATAAAGATCTATGAAAGTGATCTAGAGAAATGAAACCCAAATCACATATTTAACCTCGAGGCTAAGTGTATCTCCAAGTTTAATTCATTTAAAAACATCTTAACATCTTTCTGACTTCCCAGAATTCTTACCTCCTCTAGAACTATTTCTACAAAATTCACACCATATAGGAATGAACACACACACCAAAGATTGATGTTTTTGTGTAATCCTTTTTTTAAATGAATCATTATGTTAGAGTATCTCAGTGAAAGGAAATTGTCTTTGAACCTAGATCTATATAAAATCTTACTGTTATAATTGAGTCTGGGAGTCTTGAGGATGCCATTGTTATTTCCAGGGTCTTGGGTTCCAGAATAAGAAATTGGACTAGACACGCAGACCAGTCAGTTGATTAAAAATAGAACACTTCTAAAAAAGGACTGGGCTAGAACTTCAAAAATAGCAATGGCCCTAGGCCGAAGGGGTCATGGTGTTTCATAATCCATCGTGGAGTGCTAGTCTTCTTTTGCATTTACATACTATGTGATTTTTCTGCATGTGCCTCATCTCTTACAGATTCACATTGGTAGAGAGAGATTTCCAGTCTCTCTCTGCCATCTGTCTTATTTCACATGCTAACCTTTGAAAAAACTGTGCATGTGGGCATGTGTGTAGAGTATGTGTTTGGGTGTGAGTTTTGTGCATGTGTGCTTGCAGGTACACATACATTTGCATGAGTACATGTGGAGGCTAGAGGTTGAAATTAGGTATTCTCCATCCTCATTATCTTCCTTGTTTCTTTGAGACAATGTTGCCGTAATGAACCCAGAGCCAACAGCCTGGCCAGACTGGCTAAGCAGTGAGCTCCAGGATTAACGTTTTCTCCTGTCCCATTACTGGTGTATATAGTTAGCCTCTTCTGATGTGATTGCTAGTGCCCTGAATCCAGGTCTTCCTGTTTGCGCTTACATGAACTTTTACTGAGTGAGTAGCCTCCCTAGTTCTTATGATGTCAATCTTAACATCTCATTCTCACTTTTCTTTCCTGCCTCACAAAAACATTCTTCTGCTTTATAGTTTTCTAAAATTCATAAGCATAGGAGATTGTTTTTAGTTCTATGGTCTTCATATAGTCTTCATGGATGAGGCTAGGACCTTAGCTGTTTACTTTCTTGCATGTGATCCATCAGAGCCAGGGTTTTTCTTCTAATTGGAACAAGCCAAGTGGGTCTGTTTTGTAGGCATACTTTCTTTGAGCCTTGTCTATTTTGCAAAAAGAAATCAGCAAAAATGGAATCAGTAGTAGTGTTTTTCTAGTCAGAGACAGTGATGACCCGAGCCTTCTTTCCCATCTTTTCTCTGGAGAGCATCCAAATCCATTATAACCCATTTCGCTCATGGGACTGAGAGATGTGGAAGCAGTCAGTAGATGGAGATAAATGGGTTGTGGTGGGAAAATAATGAAATTAGTTGTCGATATTAACGTTTTCCTCTGAAGTTCCAGTAAGTTGTTCAAACTGCAGGACTGGAATCTGGGAGAGAAGTGAGGAATAGATTTAAAAGTCATTTGCAGTGACATGTTTAGTCCCACGGGTAATTGTGTGGTAAATGAGGAGCAATGTGCACTTGAGGACAGCATGACGAGGATTCGATCCATCCAGCTCTATCACCTTTCCCTGACAAACCATGTACAAATGAGCTACAATATTCGGATCCCCAGTTCTCTAGCCTCTCCAATGTCTTATGTTATCTCTAAGTTCCTTTGTAGGTTGAAAATTCTGTCTCAAGATATATTTAAAAAGTAAAAGGCAGGGATAAAATACAGATAACCTGTAAGTACACAGTGGAATTGAGACTTGAGGCAAATTTCAAAGTGGGGAGCAGCTTAAGAATGTGCATATTTGAATGAGATTATTTGTTCTTGATTAACACATGAACTTTTTTTCCCACCTGATGGGTATTAGGGACCAATTTCCATTAAAATTTCCTCTTAACAAGGTAAAATGCAGTACTCCAAGGAGATTACAATAACTGAGACTAATGATGGCTTAAGCATCAAAAATTAGTGCAAAATGAGTGAATTTTAGGGATGCTATTTCTAAAACAAAATAGCAACTGATTACAACCTGAATGTGGCATGAGAGAATCAAAGTCAGTTGGTTCCAAGACTGCCTGTCTGTGAGATGCTGTAATTGGAGACATAGAGAAGAGCACATGGAAATTAATAAGTTCTAATCATATGGGTGTCTTTACAAGGGGTCAAATCACTTTATAGGTATCACATTAATCCTTATTATGTTTTTAAGAGGCCAGCTAAGAGAAAAGATACTATTTTTGGTTAGTTTTGGAGAGCCACAAAAAAAAGAGAGTGTTGGTTAGTTTATAAGAGTCGCATGGCATACACAAAGGCAGTCAAATGTTACCATTAAATGCATGTGTTTTGCCATCCAAGGCCATGCATTTAACACCCAGAGTACTACCACTCGTCATGTTTCCACATTAAGTGATTTAATTGCATCCAGTGTTCTTACCTGCAAAATGGGAATAAAAAATGACTTATGGTGGTTGTTAGGATCAAGTAATATATATAAAATTCTTCTAATGTTATCTGCTATATCATAAGTTTGTCACTATAAACATACAGCATAAACAGCATACAGTAAGGTTTAGGTACATGAAGAGGGGAAGACATCTTTCTTCATCTTCCTCTTAGGGGTCCCATTCTGTGTGATTTTGGAGGACAGGATTTGTGAAGATCATAGGGCATACATAGTGATGATTCCATTTATTCATTATCGATGCAGAAGGACTTTTTTTTTAAAGTACAAACCTCTTTATGACATTTCATTGAAGAGATAACTAACGAATACCATCTTTTTCTTTGCTACTTAATGTGTGTTTTTAATGGTCACAAGGATTGGGGCAGGAAATCAGCCTGTCTATCATGTATCTCTCTATGTGAATAAGATCAACTAACAACAAAAGGTACAGTTTGTACAAAGACACAAAACTGATAATATTATAAGAACATTACTTTATATTTATTTCTTGCCCTTTCTTTTTCTTTTCTTTGTTGGTGAGATCAAACTCAGGGCCTGGTATATACTAAACATGTGTTATATCATTAACTATATCTACAGCTTATTCTTTTAAATAAATCTTCTACCCTCCAAAACTTTCTCCTTTCCTTGTTTGTTAATTTTTTCTGTGTGTGGGTGTGTGCATGTGCATCTGTAGTCTATCTGTCTGACTGTCTTCGATCTGTCTGTGTGCAATAGTGTTCTTATGCATGTGGAGACTAGAATTCTATGTCAGGTATTTTTCATAATTGCTCTCCACCTTACCTTTTGAAATAAGGCCTCTCACTGAACCCACAACTTACCAATTCAGCTAAGTAGGCACGTGAGCAAGGCTAAGGATCCTCCTTTATTTGCCTTGTTAAAACTGGGATTACAGACATGTGCTGCTTGGGCTGGGGATAAAATTCTGGTTCTCCAAGTTTGGTTGGCAAGCAGTCTACAGACTAAGCAAACTCCCCAGCCTCTAATTTATGTTTTTTTTGATCCTTTAATCCTGTATCTTGCTTAAAGCATTCTAATAGCCTCTCTCATTGAGATCATCTGTAAGTCTACTCAGCACACTGCCGTTATGTTCCCTCCTTTAATCTGTGCCCATTTGTATGTTTCTTCAGAATGAATCATCAGGATGATTGAAAGTGCTTTATTGAAAGGGACCACAGTTTCTTCTTCTGTTATATACTCCTAGGTTGTCAGTCATAATGCTTGGAAATATTTATTGAGCACACAGTGATGATATCAACAAGACTTTCACACAACTAAGATAGCAGCAAGATAGCCAAGAAATTTCTGGGTAGCAATCTGAGAAGCAAGAGGGTGTGTATGTATATGTATGTATGTATGTATGTATGTATAGATATATGAGTTTTATTTTTGTAATGAGGGCAATTTCATCACACAAAATCCTAGTTTTTCTTAAGCCTTTTCATTCATGTAGACATTTTATGTCTTTAAGCATTTCCAATGTCTTTTAAAGTATATTCTTATATAATTTGTATCTCTTTCTCTCTAAGAGAGATGACCCTAACTGAAAGGTGAAAGAATGCTACAATTTATATAATAGTATTATATTTTCTTTCTAATATTCTCCAATTATGGAGAGCTTTAAGATTGGCTCAGTTAGCTAACAATGCCATGTACTGTAATTTTAAAAATGAATTCATTTTACCATTTTATCTTCCTGTATTATATCATCATAAAAATTTCAACAGTGTATGTGACCAGCATATGAAAATCTAAGACAAATTGTACACTCTTTGGCTAGTATGGAGCGTATGTAAGTTACAATTGTAATTTGACTATATGTCTATAATTTAATGTGGAAAACACGTTGGGGGACATTTATTACAGAAGGCAAAAGAAATCAATTGTTTCATTTAAAGTTTTTCTTCAAAACAAAGGGCTATAAATGCCAGAAGAGGAGAGAAAATTGCAAAAGCTATGAGATGTAACCTGGAAAGAGTCTTCCCAAGAAATACTGGCTCATAATGAACAAAATCATTCTCTTCACTTCAGACATGGCCAGAAGTCAGGCACAGTCACCTTTGAAATATTCAAAAACTTTAGCATTTAAGGCAACAGAAATATTGCCATATGTAGACATATAGTAGATTCAGATTCAAATACATCACAGAGATACAGCCAATACCTTTTAGAAAGTAATTATTTTTAAAAGAGAATTTTGAGATGAAACCAGCCTGGTCACCCATTACCAGATGAGGGAATACATTATCAGATGAGTGTTACTTATTTAATTTAGAGGATGATGAATGAGCAAAAGGAGCCAGACCAAGAAAGGCAGTTATCGAGTACTTTCTCTTATATGTGTAAGCTAAACAAAACATATGCAGGACATGGAAGTAAAAGGGTATTGAATGAGGAATGAAAGTGTTTTAAAGTGCTGGGGATGTGGGCAATAACTGAGGATCACAGGGAAAAAGAAAGACAACTATTACATGTCTTCTCTCAAGAAGAATCTAGATTTAAACATTTATATGCACACAGATGCATAGATGCACATAGGTATATACATGGCATGAAAGCAGAGAAGCCTTACTGGAGGGAGGAAGGGAGTCCATAGAAGGGTGTAAGGAAAGATAATGAGTGGTGAATATGAAAAATGCAACCTTATCTATCATTTCATCATACAGATATGAAAATAAAAATAAAATGACAAAACCTATTATTTTGTATGGTAATTAATAAAAGGTATCCTAAAGAAGAGAAAGAAATCCCTGAAGTTTATTAAACATATTTATCTGAGAGTTCTCACTGATATTAATGTTGTTGTCTATGGTATATGGTGTATAAGAGTAAAGAGAAACGAATATCAAAAGAGTAAAATCCCCATAGATGGAGGCACATATCTGATGTAAAATAAGTCCAATCTTTTCTCTAAGCATATCAGGAGTTAGTGGCAATTAATTATAATACAAAGGCTAATATGTCGCCAAGGTTAACAGTCTCAGGGTGTTGTACAGTTTGTGCTTTGATAGCAAGCACCTTCACTGTCGGTACTGTGTTAAGGTAACAATCAGATAATCAGTGCACTTCAAATAAATGAGGGCTTATTTGCCTCGACGAGATTGGAGTGGCTTCTTTCATTGGTTTCACCTTGTTGCTCTCAAGCATCATTGCTTTCTGTCCTTTGTTCAGATGAGAAAGATACAAAGTCTAACATCACAGGGGGATTTGTGCACTTCCCAATTACAGTTTATTTAGAGGAAATGTGTGCTGTTTTGTGAAGACCACTGCCAGTCTGAAGCAGGATATTGGAACACAGAGAGATGATTATGGAACTGGAACATATTTATGAATTGCTAGGGTAATTTTTACCTATTTATGGAAGCATTTTTAAAAACATTCAAATTCTTATGCAGCAGCTCTGTGCTTTATATATAAAAACGCAAGGTGCACCCCAGGTCTGAGGTCAGTTTAACTTTTGTCACGTTACATAGATATACTTAAGTTGATAAAAGAAAAAACAATCTTTTTCCTTTCTTGTTGTTGTGTTGTATACAATTAAAACAAAGTGAAGGCCAACAAGTAACACAAAACTGTGTAAGTGAGAATTACAATAGCAAAGATAATAGTAAATACTTGCTATCCTAGACACCGTTCCTAGCCCTGATAGTGTTGTTGCAGGGGAGGGCAATTGTTGGTTCCCAGCTAATCTCTGCTTGTTCATCCCAGCCACCAAAAACCAACATAACCACACAAAAGCTGTATTAATTAGAGCACTGCTTGGCCCATTAGCTCTAGCTTCTTATTGGCTAACTCACACATATTAATTTAATCCGTTTCTATTAATTTGTGTATTGCCACATGGCAGTAGCTTACCAGAAAAGTTTTAACATGTCTGACTCTGGCTGTAGCTCCATGGTGTCTCTCTAACTTCACCTTCCTCCTCTCATGCTATAGGCAAACTCAGTTCTTTATTCATTAACCAATAAAAGCAACATGTAGACAGAAAGACATCCTACACCATTTCCCCTTTTCTGTTTAAACAAAAAAGAAAGGCTTTAACTTTAACATAGTAAAATTACATATACCAAGCAATTATCAAGCAAGAATTATAGTTACAATATTTATATCTGCCTTATCTTTTATCATAACTAAGGAAAACTATAACTATACATTCAAAGACTCCAGAAGAATATGATATTACCTAAGTAAACAGGAAGTACATTGTAAGCAACTTCCAAAACTCTAGAATTGACAGAGACATCTCACTGCCTAGGCAGTCATCCAAAGTTTTTCTGTATCATTGGGGCATCCATCTTCAGCCTATAGGTCCATAGTATCCAACAGACTTTTCCATGAAGCAGAAAATTTCAAAGACAGTACCACCTATATTGGCAGTTTTTCAGTCACTTTCTTTACATCCTAAAGAATGTCTGGCAGACTCTTTCTTGTAGCAGGAACCCCAAAGAACCATCTCACCTTTAGACAAGTTCAGCAGCCATTTCTCTGTGGGTCCTGCATGTCCAATTAATCAGTCAAGGCAAGAGCAGTTTCTTGCCCAAATGGCTAGCAAACTCCATAAGGAGCCTTTTTAATGCCCATCTCCTCTTGATGTAACTGATGCTTCCAGGAGCAGACATGTCTCTGTCATGAAAAGTTCTAATTCCTTAAAAAATATTAAATGCCATAATCTGAAGGTCTCTGAAAGATTTGAATAATACCTATCTAACTGAAATATCTCTCTATATATCTAGAAAACCTAACTAACATGACTACAAGCTTGATTATTACAGATGGTTATCTATTAGCCTATATTTCTTAATTATACATTATATTTTAAATGAACTGCACAAACACAATACCTTAATCAAGAGCAGAAATACACATAAAACAAAATTGACCTTAAATTTATATCAATAAACCAAGATCCATCCCAGTGTAAATCTCTATAGCATATTTCCCTTTAAATGTAAAGAAACATTTACAAACAATATTTGGGAATATGGGCATAGTCTTTCCAAACTGCTTCCTGCTGTTTATTAGGTGAAGTATTTTCTTTTGGGGGTGTTCACAGCAACCTGTTAGGGGGTCTTGTTCCATCAAACCATTTGGTCTGGAATCAATCCACAGGTTCTCATCTTCTATGGAAACAAAAGAAGAACTTCTTTTCCAAAGCAACATATCCTTAGGCTCAAATTTTAAAGTCAAAATACCTTTATGTTGGTTTAGCTTAGCAGCCTGTGCCCCACATTGGACGCCAGTTTGTTACAGGGGACCTGATTGTTGGTTTCCAGTTGCTCTCTGCTTGTTAGTCTCAGTCACCCAGAACTGAAATAACCACACAGAAATTGTATTAATTAAATCACTCCTTGATCCATTATCTCTAGCTTCTTGTTGGCTAACTCTTACATATTAATTTAACCAATTTCTATTAATCTGTGTATCACACATGGCTTACCAGCAATGTTTCGGCATGTCTGACTCTGGCTGCAGCTCCATGGCATCCCTCTGACCCTGACTTCCTTCTCTCATGCTGTAGGCAAAGTCAATTATTTATTCATTAACCAATAAAAGCAACACATTGACAGATGGACCTCCCACACCACAGTGTAGAGTCTGGCAAATAAGTCCTAGCCACTCTCCCTGACCCAGAGTACAGAGTCCACAATGGATACCCTTCTCAGCAGGCATGGCGATTTGAGGAGTGACAAAGGAAAAGGTTGTCTTAAATGTCAGGAGCCCTTCCTGATATCTATTGTTTCAGATTGCTGCCATCTAGAATTATCTGGATTTTTTTCACAGCCAAAGGGAAATGAGGGGGAAAATTTTGAAAAGTTTGTTGGTCAAATATGTTCTGGAATTACATTAATTCAATACAACAAACAAAATAAGCATACACTATTCATTCTCCAAAAGCCAGTTCAGGTTCTGAATGGATGGCTGCCTATAAAACCCAGTCATCCTGAACCAGAAAACCCAGGATAGATCTAGATAAAATTTACCTCTAAAATAGAAGTTTCAAAAACCTACTTTTCTATTTTAGCAGTTCTCAAAAGCATGCTTTGCCGGGCGGTGGTGGTGCACGTCTTTAATCCCAGCATTCGGGAGGCAGAGGCAGGCGGATCTCTGTGAGTTCGAGACCAGCCTGGTCTACAAGAGCTAGTTCCAGGACAGGCTCCAAAGCTATGGAGAAACCCTGTCTCGAAAAACAAAAATAAAAACAAACAAACAAACAAAAGCAATGCCTTTGAGCTACAAACTGTATTTCCCTTTGAGGACTGAATTGTTTTAAGGATTCAGATGATTTTTCAGTGTGAATGTCTGGTTGAGAACTGTTGTGACTTCCACATGCAAAGGAAGTTGAAGTTAGAGTGGAATGTGCAAGGTACTATGAGTTGTACCCTTCAGTAACATGGGAAACAAAAATTTGTAGGATTACTATGAGAATCACACTCGGTAATAGTTTTACAGCTTTTAGAAAGACTCAAACGTACTTTTTTTTTTAAAAAAACAAGCTCTATTTATTTGTTTGCTTTTTCATTTTCTGTTTAACTTGGAGAGTCTTTTTTTCCAAAATCCAAGGCATGAGGTCACTTACCTTAGGTAACACTACCTTAACTACTTTCCATGGATTGTCTAGTGAAATATTTAGCATGTGGGAGGATTCTCTGGGGCTGGGGCTAATGACTACAGTTCCTTTCAGCCTTTATTTTTTGATCCTTCCATTCTCAGTTTCTTCCTTTATGCTGCTTCTCACTTCTGACCCTCTGTAATTTGTAATACAATGTGATAATGTAAAGTTCCTACCTCTTTGCTGCCAGATGTACCACTATGTGTAACTGTCACGAGTGAACTGTGATTCACAAGCAACTAGATTTTTATTAGGTAGTGCCACCTTTAGCATATCCTTGCATGTTTATGCCTGTAAGAAAGTTTTATAGGCTGTCTTGTTTATTGGGCTCTCAGTGATGTCACTTTCAACCTTTCATGTTGCAATGGATCTTCATGTTTTCTTATATTTTTCTCCCTTCTACATACCAAATAGCTATTTAGTTCTTAGTTCTCTGTTTGGTTCATGGATAGGTTATTTATCTGTACCATATTTAATATCTACTTCTACTATTAAGTTATCAAATATGCCCCTTTGCTAAACAAAATCTTCTTTGTCCTGAAACAAAAATTTTGTAAGTCTCTCTCCTTATAAAATGTTAATATAATTATTTTTTAGTTTTACTTAATTTTTTTTATAATTTCATGCATGAGTGTGCTGTACTTACATCATCTTGACCCTTCCATATTCACCACTCTTACAATTATTAGCTACATGTGTATTTAATGTATATATGTATAAAATGTACTAAATTTAATTATAACGTGTTTATGACTGACCATTTGGACTTGCACATTCTGTTAGGGAGCTCATCCCTGAAGAAAACTGGTTCTGTTTCCCTCATCAGTCATTGACAACTTGTAGCTCTTCATCTAGGGGCAGGACCTCGTGAACATTTTCTCCATTTTCATAGTCATTGTGCAAATCTATTGTGAACAGTCATATTGTTGAAGCTCGATAGATGATCATTGCTGCTGTGTCTATGGGACACTGCCTTTCAACACAAGTCCTGGTCCTCTGGCTCTTGCAATCTTTCTAGACCCCTTCTGTGATGTTCTCTGAGACATAGTTGTAGGGGTGTTGCAGTAATGTATTTATTTCAATGGGTGCACCACAGTCATGTATTCTCAGAAATCTGACCAGTTGTGGGTCTCTGCAGTAGCCTGTTGAAAAAACAAGAATAAGAAGTTTCTACTTTAATCTATGTGTATAAAGAAAGATGAATATTTTAAATCAGTTAGAAGCTATACTGATTTAGGAAAGTAGCAATTTTGCTAATATTAGCATTATTTTTCTTTTTATTGTACAATGTTAACTAACTATATAATTACTTATCTATTGTGAAATGGTAACTATTAGTTTTATTTTTCTTTTATTTTTCATTATAGTTCTCAAGAATAAATAGCAAATTATTTGGCATATAAATCTGAAACTTCAGTGAGCATGAGCATAGTCTCGTGTTTGTTGAGCTGTGATTTCTGCCAGAGATTTTGATTCAGTTGCTTAGCAGTGACATTTTTGTTTTTAATTCTTTTTACTCTTTATATTCTCTCCCTCCCTCTCCCCGCCTCTCTGCATATGTGTGTACTCTGCAGTGTGTGTTGTGCATATAAGCATGCATATGAGGAGGCTAGAGGTCCCCTCTGCCATTCTCTCATTGCCTTGAAACTCACTGTTGACTAGGCTGGCTAGCCAGTGAGCTCATGGTATCTACTTGTTTCTGTCCTACAAGGATTGGGCTCAGGCTCACAAGGACAAGCTTGTTTTTCTTTTGTTTTTATGTTGGTTCTGAGGATTCAATTTTAGGTTCCTGTGCTTGCAGGCAAGGCTTCTTACCCACTCAACTCCCTCCTCAGCAGCAATATAACTTTCAAGGATTACCTGAGATGATTTCAACAGGTCCTTGTGTAGGAGTAGTTATTTGTTCACTTGCGTCTATCTTTTGGTAAAATATTCAGTACATTAGGGTCAAGAGAAAGAACCTTACTCCATTGTAGGTCTGAAGTGTTTTCTCTGTTAGTTTTAAGGCAGGTAAACAGCAGAAATACTGCACTGATGATGATGATTGACTAAGGATAATCAATTAGAATCACCCAGCAGAAAGAAATGTGTTATAAGTCACAGAAAAGCAGCCACCTACTTTTGTTTTTTCCTTTCACCTTCAGGGGATGTTGGCACTTGAACCTGCTTTGACTCTCTTGGCTATAAAAGTAAGCAAACTGCAGGAAGCAGATAGAATTAGAGCTTAAGTAGCCATTTGTCTATTGACTGGGCTGTTTAGGATCCATGCTTCCTTTTTGCTTAGCCCATATATGAGAACTTACAGGTGACAGAAGAGAAGAATTGGGTGAACTTAACTAAAGGGACAGCAAATGAGGAAGCTCATGACTTTGAGCTTCAGCCCTTCCCAGGCAGTGGTAAAACAACCATTCATAACAGTCCTACCAGAACGTAGATGTTTTGTGTATCATATTGAAGCAATGGAACAGAAAGTAGGAAAAACTCAGTAAGACACATTCATATTGTTTTGAAATATTCAGTCATCTCTACAAGATAGAGCTGTGTTCAGCTGGAAATGAATTTTCTGACTTTGGTGAGGAACAAGGCTTTTTTTTTTAAGGAAAGCTCTTTCTTTAGGGATGGGTAATCCAGTGAGCTATTAGAATCAGCAAATGTAAAACAGTTAAACGACCAACCACAACTGAGGCTAGCACTATAGAAGTGAGTTTGAAGGATCATGACACAAGGTGGACTGGAGGCCTGGGGATCACCTTAGTGAGTCTGTTTGGGCAAAGGGAATAGTCTCTGTCACTGTGAAGATCAGCTTGTGTACTTAACACATGGATCAGAATACACACATGTAGCATGATGAATAAAAATCCAGATACAGAAGTTGAGGCTCAACGGGAAGGTCAGAAAAGCAAAACAGCCAGCTATTGACTTTTACCTCTACCTCAGTCCGAAATGATGATCCTGCCTCCAGGAATCTCAGAATGAGATGGTGTCTGAGAGCTTTCTCCTCCTATTTTTTTACATTCCTCTCTAGGGCTGTGACTAAAGGCATGCACCACTGGGATTAAAGACATCCACTGCTCAGTCTCTATGGCATACTAGTATGGCTATTAGGATTAAAGGTGTATATCACCACTGCCTGGTTTGTAAGGCTGACCAGGGGTGCTATTTTACTCTCAGATCTTCAGGCAAGCTTTATTTATTAAAATACAAATGAAATCTCACTATGCATATATATATACATATATATACACATAAATACATACATACACACACGGACACACACAAGAATACACATGGGTACACACTCATACACATACAACATAGACACACATGCATAAATACATAATCATATACACATAAACACACACAGGCACATACACAAACACACACACAGACACACACAAGAACACACATGGACACACACTCATATACAGACAACATAGACACACATGCATAGATACATAATCATATACACATAAATACACACAGGCACATACATAAATACACACACAGACATACACACACACACACACACACACACACGGCATTATCAAGCTATGCCTTTAGAGAACATAATTTAGTGTTTTTCTGGAAAAAGGATGTTGTTTAGGGGCTGGAGAGATGGTTCAGAGGTATAAAGCACTTGCTGATCGTCCAGAGGACTAACATTGCATTACTAGGGTCCTATCAGAAGGCTCCACCCACTTATAGTTACAGCCCCAAGTGATCTTTCTTCTCCACCAGGCCACTTGACACATGTGGCACATGCATACATAGACACAGACACAGACAGGTTAAAAAAACCTCAAACACCAAAATATTTAAAAAGCATATCCTTTTAGAATGCACATTTTAACAAAATATCCACTTATTTGACTTAGTGTATTCCTCCATCCGACAGTGCTAAGACTGGTTTAGTGCCAAGGCTCTTCAACTCGGACATGCATGAAGATTCTTGAGGGCTTGCTAGGTAAAACACACGCTGCAAACTTGATCTCTTGGGCTTCTGGTTAAGTGTGTCTGTATCAGTCTAGTAACATTTTTTAACAAGTCTTGAAAAATACAGTTGAATCAAGAAACCTGCTTTTCGTGTATGATTGTGTTCTAGTAGACACTGGCCAATGTCTTAGACCACTTCTGGTTAAACTGGGGAAACACTCGTAACACTTCACGAAACAGGAATAGATGCCATTGTGTAAGAGCATTTCCCACAGTTAGGGATTCACCCAACTAGTTATTTGTATAATTCAATAACACTGAGTTTAAGAGCCACTGGGTTGGTGGCATTTGGAGACAGACAAAGTGGAGAATGTCATAGTCTCCTAACAGTAGCAGGTACAAATAGTTAGGTTGGGGTTTGGCTTCATGTGAAAAGAGTAGTTAAGAGGGACTTGTGGGAGACATTTTATAAAAGAAATAACTCCACACTATTAACTGGCCACTCATTTCCATCTTACTCTCTATCTTAAAAACTTATGTGAATCAAATGATCCCTTTGAAATCAATGGTAGCTGTGTTCTACATGGGAAATGGAGTGAAAAGAAATAGCTATGCTAATTCTAGCTTGACCAAGGCTGTTTATTCCTTTTAATTAAATTTCAGGCAAGAAGTGGGTAGATAAAATACCTTTGAATGGATGGCAAAAATGATAGGAAGAACGGATTCTGCGGAAAAACACGGGTAATAGCAGGTTAAATGTAGTAGCTTAGCTAATTAACAAGTCTTCCCTGTAAGGCTATAGATACACTGATATTTAGACACTCTTAGTCAGCAGTCTCACGCACTTTCTGCCTAAGGTATAAACAGAAATAAGCTTTTCTATTGGTGTCTGCCATGTTCACAGCAGTGAAATAATTCTATTAACTCTAAGAGTGGCAAAATGTTATTAAAGGTTAGAAATCTGACAGGCAATAATTCTCTCTGAGACTAGAGAAAATACTCAGCTGCTTTTGTTTATAACTGGTTGTGCAAAGGAAGGCAAGAATGTATTACACAGGCCATGTCAAAAAGGTCTCAACACTAATGATAGAGCTGAGTAAACACTAAATGACATTCGTGGAACCTTACACAAATACTCAGCTGCAAACAGCTTAGTGGTTAGCAGGATCAATCACATTCAAACATTTGATAACCGTCTCCTAACATCTTTCAAAAGGTACAATGAGTCATATGTGTATTGATCTTCATCGCCTATTCTTCATCCCTTAAGGGAAGGCCACCTGCTGGGAGACTAACTCCTGATTTCCTATGGGTCCGATGACGGGGACAGATGTGTGAAGGTGGTGCAATGATGAAACTCTGACCACCTGTTTCAAACAAGTGGCCAGGGATAGCCTGAGCTGTTTTTATTTATACAGTGTCAATAGTCTGCATCAACAATTTTACAATCAAATTTATTTCCTTAAGTTTCCAATAGTGGTTACAGTAGTTGCCAGTTCATTCCCTTACCTCATTCCCCTTCTGTTCCTCAACTTTCCCACCAGTAACCCTTATCTATTTGATTTATAGTTTTAATATTAAAAGCATAAGCAACAAAGGAAGTTTTCTAACTAAGCACACCTACAGGCAGAACAGTGTGCCTAGTTGGCAGCATTTGTGGTTACAGCTTCAAGCAAAGTGAAAGAGAGTTTTGTTTTTAGTGATTAACATTTTACCTCTGGTCAAATCTAAATTCTCACGATTAACTCATCAGCCAAAGTTGAATCAATTCATTCTTCATTTTCTACTACTCTATCTCCTATGGGGATACACCAGGTTTTCTCCTATCATCCTGTAAACCACGAAACTTAAAAACTTGCTCTTAATAGTTGACGCTGCTTGTCTCTTATTCTCATGTCCCCTTCCTCTCAGCTTCCTACAGTGTTGACTCCTTCAGTATTGGCACAGCTATAGATATGAGGGCACTGTGGGTTTCTATGATTCTGATTCATTCCCTGTTCTAAGACTGCTCCCATTAACTCTTGATTTCATCTACTGTTGGCATTTCTCCTAGACTCTTGTGGTTAAAATCATTCTCTCCTAAACAGATGTGCCAATTTGTAATGTCATGAACTACTGTGACTCTTTTTAGGCTAGTCATAACATCCTGTTCCTGAGAAGGCTGACTTTATGGTCACACTTGAAACATCAAAGGTTTTAGGAGCTGAACCAGGTTCACTGTATATTTTTAACAACACGCCCTCTTGCTCACCCAGAGGAGAGTCATCAGAGAGAAGTTTTCATCCCTAGCTCTAAGAAACTGAAACTAGTGGCATTCAGCAATAATTTGTATAAAGGAAGCAAGAAGAACAGGTAGCACATAGGCTCTTGGGGTCATGCCCAGAATTATAAAACAAACTATCCATCAGCTGCCTGTCCAAAAATAGGTTAAATTTGCATGGCCTTGCCACAAGGAAAACTTGGTCATGCTGTTCTCAGACTTTGTCCCTTGAAGAAGTCACATAGTTCCCATCAGCTACCGAGGTAGAATTCTTGTAGAAGAAAGGACAAAGTCTCATGTGAGAATTCTACCTTGGTTATACTATTTTTTCTGTTTACCCATAACTACCTATTATAAATCTTTTGTAAATACCCAATAATACCAGTGGAATTTTGAGTATTATCAATAACACATACATTAATATATCATCATCTTTATTGGTAATTTCTTCAAAATGTATACCTTATTTCTGTGTGCTACAGTTTCTACACTTAGTAGTTGCTTTAAAATGTTTTCTTTCTTCCTTTTTTTCTTTCTTTCCTTCTTTCTTTCTTCCTTTCTTTTTGGTTTTCATTGAGACAGAGTTTTTCTGTGTAAGAGCCTTAGCTGTCCTGGAACTAGCTCTATAGACCAGACTGGCCTTAAACTCCCAGATCCGCCTATTCTGCCTCCCGAGTGCTGAGATTAAAGGTATGTGTCACCACTGGCCTGCTTATTTCTTATTTAAAAGCATCTGCCAAAAAAAGTGTATTAAAATTCTAATATGTAAAAATATTATGACCACCTACTTTGAGTACATCCTAGTTAGAACCAGAGTTCAAGGCCAACACCATTCCCTTGGTCCCCAGAGAAGCTCCTCTTGGAAGAGCACAGAAACACATTTAAAAACTAGTAGTGTACATTTTTAGGTGTCATTGAGTGTCTCAATTTACCAAAACCAAATACCTTCAGAATGGATTTATGGCATCTAAATTTTGTTTAAAATTAAAGTAAAAAATATCTAAAAAATCCCAGAGCTTCCTTATGACACAATAAAATATGAGAAAGGCAGTAAGTTAGTTGGCTCTCTTTTCTAATGCTTCAAAGTGATTAATTTAATACTTTTGAAGCTATGCTGTTTAACAATAAAACAGATAACTTTGCGTAGGAGTTGATAAAATATGACACAAGCTTGGTATTCTCTTTTCCTATTGATTGACTGGATATATAAATGAACCCTGAATTTTGGAAACAGAGAGCATTTGTGAGCCATTAAGGGAAAGCCAACCATGTTGCTTTCCTATGACACAGCTTGCTGTATAGGAATGACCATGTCCACATCCTTTAGATGAACAAGTTTTCTGAATGCTATTGACTTCAGTCTTTAGTCACAGACACTACTGACGTTTTTCCAAGTATGAAAAGAAGGGCAGACACTTCCTAATGTCATTGAAAATATGAAGTTTGTGCTGATGCCTGCCCAGTATCTAGGAGAAAGTTTTAGCATACTATTGTGAAGTCAAGAGTCCCTGACTTGCCCGAATGTGGAATGGTGTCAGGTATAGCATGATTCCTGAAACTGGGGACCATGCTTTCCTTAAATCAATATGGACTTGGTGTTTAAAAATAGCTAGATATTTATTCTGATGGCATAGATGAATACTTTCAACAGATCAATATAGAGATGGTGGTATGTCTTGAAAAGCATATGTATTGATTGTCAGTCTATAGCTTTAATTGTAATTGAGTTAAAAATTACTCCAAATATGCCTGATCTTGGATGTGACTGTCTTCATGTGTCTTTCAGTATATATTATATGTGAAATGGCTGTGATATTTGATTAGTGGGTAGAATAATTCAGTGACAAAATGTGCTCCTGTCCAGGGAGCAGGGGCAGGCACCATTGGTGGGGTACTCAACAGAGAAAGCCCTGGGTCTGGCTTTGAAAAGATGTGAGTTTTGCTAAATATGAGAGGATGGAAGGCAAGGTGGAACGTCCCGGTTGATTCTGAGATAAAAGAATAGGATACAGACATTAAGGGATGGCTTTATCTCTGATGATGTCAAGGAGAGCAGTGCATCACTGACTTTATGAATTAATTCTTGTTAACTTGAGATCCTTTTCTGGAAAGCTTAATTAGTAGATATTTGTACACTTAATGGCACAAAAATGAAAGAAAGTGTTTTGGGGGTAGTTATGTTTTTATATATGTACAGAATGTACGCATGGTCATTCGAACATTACGAAAAGATGAAGAAAAACAGGAAAATAAATTCAGGCAGAACTGCTATTCATATGGATGCCCATGGTTTTGAAATCTTTCTAAGCATATGCTTCTTTTGAAAAGAAAATCATTGGTTCCATACTCCTCATACTAAGTCACCTTGCCTTAATACATGGGGAGGGGCTTATTCTTCCTGCAGCTTCACATGCAGTGTTTTGTTGCTACTCGTGGGAGACCTGGGGTACTCATGCCCTTTGCTAAACAGAAAAGGAGGAGGAGTGTACTGGGGAGTGGGAACAGAGGGAAGGTGTGGGGGGACTGGGAGGAGAAGAGGGAGGGGAAACTGATGAAAAGTATATTATTTTATTACATATATTAATTATATATAATATAAAATTAAAGTAGAAAAGAAAATAGAATAATAACTCATGTAGCTTTTTAGCTGTCATTTTGTATAAAATATGAAATCTGCCTTAGGATAAACATGCTAGTAATCCATAAGTATGTAATGATTTTAAAAAATTTATCTATGCACTCTATATGAAGGGTTTTCCTTCATTTGTATTAAAATGACATTATAAGGCTTTTATAATAATCTTTGATTACGTTTTCTTTAGGAAGATGTGCTGGGTTCAGGGTATACTGGTTAGTTCTTACTGTCACCTTGAGTCACAACTAGAGTCATTGGGGAAGAGTGAAAGTTTGCCTTACTCAGACCGGTTGTGATCTGTGGTTCATGAAAGATTGTCTTGACTGGTGACTGGTGTGAGAGGAACCAGATTAATGTGGATGGTACCATCCTGGGCAGGGCTATATATGAAGGCTTGTTGATTGTGAGTCAGGGAGCAAGCCCCTAAGGAGCATTCCTCCACTGTTTCTGCACAGGTTCCTGCTTGCTCCAGCCCTGACTTCCCTCAGTCATGGATTGTAATGTGGGAGAATAAGCCAAAAAAAACCCTTTCTGCCCCAAGCTGCTTTGGGTCTGCCCGGCACAATAGCCTTTCTGTGCTCTGTGCGCTACCATACAGTTACCGAGCTGCTTTGGGCTAGGGGCTGGAGGTTGAAACACACAAATACACACGGACAGACAGAGAGACAGCACAGAAAGAGAGACAGAGACACGGTAAGAAGCCCTTTATTCAATAGCACCATGGAGGCTTATACACCCAACAGTCAGGTGGGCCGA
Organism: Dicrostonyx torquatus; assembly: GCA_028555095.1. Classification (NCBI taxonomy): domain Eukaryota; kingdom Metazoa; phylum Chordata; class Mammalia; order Rodentia; family Cricetidae; genus Dicrostonyx; species Dicrostonyx torquatus. Next base: position 13,349,782 of record JAQHUG010000015.1, on the reverse strand, counting down.
CAGGTGAAAACCTTATCCTCTGATCCTTAAGGCAAGGCAACACATGCTTGTGAAGCACAGCTTTCAGTAACTTAAATCAGAAGTAAAGCTCTCTAGCAGGGAAGAGCAGCTGGAGGCAAGGACTCCAAATGGTCCCAACAGGGTCAGTGTTGCCTCCCAGCAGCAGAGGTCAAACTAGAGCGGAGGGTTTATATTTCATTGCTGCTAAATGGGAAGTATATATCATGCTGCTTGCATGTTCATTAAGTTTGAGGCTTGCGATGAAATTATAATTAGTTTGAGAGGAGAGCAAAATACTTTTGTGCTGTTGAATTTCTCCCCTGAAAGACAATTAAATGAAAATGTGGCAGCATTGAACCAAAATATCCAACTCATATAATTTATATATTTACATAACAATTTTTAATAGACTAACAAATTTGTAAAATTTGTATTTAATTTTATTCATGCACAGAGAATTTCTTGATACTAATAAAATTCATGATTTCAGTTGCATCCCATTATTGAACATCCAGATCTTACTACTTATAAACTAATGCTTTTTATTCTCAAAAAATTCACAGAATAAGTTTGATAAAACATGTGTTTTTTCCCTTTTACTAAATTACTATTTACATAAAAATCTTAAACTAACCCCTTGTTAAAGGCATTAAAGACAGATTGTTTAATTTTTCTGATACACTACATCGTTATATATTAATTTCTGGGTTAAATATCTCATTTTTAGAAAGCGTGTTCCACAATAAACAAGAATTAGTCATGTGGCAGAAGTAGAGTCATAGATTATCTTGGAGTCACAGTTCTTTGACTTCAACAGCTTCATAGTCTGATAAGCGATGAAATCCTTCTGGCCTGAAAACAAAACAGAACTAAGAAGGGAGTGCACTGGAGAACAGGCAGAGGTAGTTAGCAGCATCAGGGATCACAGACACAATGCTTAATCAAGTTGGGAAGCTTATTAGTGATGGAAGTCATGAAAAAGCAAGTGAAAATGAAAGCCTACTCCTACTTTATGTTGATTTTTTGTTATCTAGTTTAGGCAGCATAATACAAAATAACTTGGACAACACTGTAGGGAGCATTTCAGTAGTGCCATTTCCATATCGCTCGGATTCTGACATACACAAGCCTGGAATCACCCCTTTATTTAATTATAAACAAATGAACAGAAGGTGGAAAGATTTTTTTCTGAACTGTATTAATTTGTTTGTTGTTAGAACATTCCCCGCTGATCTGTTTCCCATTCTTATGAAGGACAGGACAAGTTACACATAATCTGCCCTCCATACTTTCAAAATTCCTGTCAAACAGCCCTGTAGGAGTGAAGAGACTCTTCGAGCCTCAGGCTTCTATTTTAAACAACCAATAGAAAAGAATGGAAAGATTTGAGCATTTTCTCATTTAAATGATCCATAAAGAGGAAGCTCTTCCTCAAGTCTCGATTAAAGACACTGGTTATTTTGTTCCCATCATCTGTGGGGCTGATGGGGAGCATTGACCCCAGGCTTTCTTTGCCCATTATCTGCACACACGTCACTTTCCCATTTCTGTGGGAAGTGCTTGCCATATTATATAAAACTATGACAAAGGTTTTATAGTTACCATTTTTTAAAAAGACACTATATACATATTCATGAGGTTTGGAGAACTCTTATATCTCAGTTTTCCTGCAATTTATATAAAAACTGCAGCATGAATGCTTATTTATCTGGAAGTATAATCGATTATGAAAGATGTAAATCCTTTTAATGGAAGGAAGACTGATGATTGTATTTTTGTCATTCTTCTATTTTCTTCCATAAATATCTTTGACAGAGTGCATGACAATTTATTTCTACTAGAAATAAGTTACTCTCTGTGCAAATATTTATTTGTAAATTTGCTTAAACCAGGATGATTGTTTATAAATTTTTGAATACCTGTCATACCATTAAACAAACATGTCTTCAAATATATACAAAATTAGATTAATTATTGGAGCTCAAAAAACGAATGCTCACTCCTCAAATTAAACTATTCCAAGGATGTAGACTTGCTGGTGTATCATGCGAGAGAGATGCTCCTAAAAAGAGAGACCCCAGCTAAATTGGGCACAGGCTATGCTTGTTGATTGGCTTTAAGCTCCCTCATCTGTACAATGGGTGTGAATGATAGACCTAACCACGTGGAGGCATTGAGAGAATTGAATCAGTGAATCCAGTAACATGCTTAGAAAAGGCTCTCCTTGCAAAAACTGCACACCAGAACTGTCTATGCAGAAGAGAGCAACTGCAATGCTTATTCATGGGATGACTGCATGTTTCTGTATCCAGAGCCCAGCCCATACTTACAACAAATGGCAAGCCCTCACAACTCTCCAGTGAAAACAGATAAAATGGAAATTCATACATGACCTTGTCAAAGATACCTTGCCAGCCCCTGTCACAACCATGATCTGATCTAGTCTATTTGGACTCAAAGTTTAGGTTCATTTTTTACCAGATCATGTGGTAGTTATGCTTTTTTAATTTTGAAATTTTTTATGAAGTATATTTGATCATATTCTTTTCTTCCCCCCAACTCCTCTCAGATAATCCCCCCTATCCATCCAACTTAATATTCTTTCTCTATCTTCAAACACACAAGAAAATCACCAACAAAACAAAGATTATACAAACACCATGGAGAAGGTTTTGTGTTGATTGCTTTTAAGCGTGAGTCCCGAGAGGTGGTTGATAGAGCCAGTGTCACTCCATTGAAGAAAACTATTTTCCCTGTGCCAATTGGTATCAATTGCCAATAGCTTCTTGGTTAGGGTGGGACTTTGTGTACACGTCCCCTTCTCCATGCTGTGATTTCATCTGACTTGAACTCGTGCAGGTCCATGCTGCCACACGCACAAGTCTTTGAGTGTTCATATATGCATCACTCATGTTGTGCCTGGAAAGTGCTGTTTCCTTGGAGTTGTTCGCTACCTCTAGATCTTACACTGTCTTCCTCCTTTTCCATGTGGATCCTTGAGCTTTGTGGAGAGGGGTTTAAGGAAATTCCGTTTAAGACTGCGTGCTCCCAAGACTCTCCCTCTCTGAATGTTGTCCAGTCATGGTTCCTGTGGTAATTACCATCTACTTTAAAAACTCATCACCCCTGACAAAAGGTAAGCAATTTCACTGGCATCCTTTCTGCCTCCTCTTCCTTTGAGTTGCCTGAGCTCTGAGAGGAGGGGTTTACTTGAGACATCTGACTTAGGGCTTAGTGTTCTAAGGAAGAGAGGTGAAGGCTCTATGTAGGTACCAGTTTGATATCTCCATGTTCAATGAGTTGTGCAGGTGTTGTATTCAGCAATGGGGCCTTGCTGACAATTTGTGAAACAACCTATTGTCTTTACAGGAGCCTGTGTTGATTGGGGGTTCCTGGGAGGCTCCTTTGGCCAACAACTTAATTGAATGTAACCCAATCCAGGTACTCGGAACTTCATTTGGTGGCAACCAATGGCCAGTTCGGACTCTGTCTCCCCATTATTTGATGATTCCATTTAGATCACATTCGTGCATGTATATTTTTAAAAAGTTTCTACTATATTAGCTTTCCATACAACCCCTCAAATGTCCCTTAATTTTGTTGTCTCTACCTACCACAGAGAGACTTGCACAACCCTGTTGATAGCTACTCTATAATATCCAGAAATGAGAAAGAACCTAGATGTACCTCAGCAGAAGAGTGGGTAAAGAAAATGTGGTGCATTCACACAATGTAGTGTTACTCAGTCATTAAAGAAATAACATCATGGAATTTGCAGGCAAAGGGATGGACCTAGGGAAAAACAACATTCTGAGTGAGGTATCACAGATCCAGAAAGACAAATTTTACTATGTATTTGCTTTTATGTGGATATTAACTATTACATAAATTATGATTCAGCTACAATCCATAGAATCACAAAGGGTGGGTGTTGAGTAAGGGACTAGAGGGAGTAGGTAGACCTCATTAGGAGAGGGAAATAGAACAACAGATATAAACTTACCCCTGCAGGGGGGACTGGAATGGGATGATCAAATGGAGAAGGGAAGGGAAGAAGGGAGAATGATCTGGAACATAGGAAGAGACAGCTAAAATTATAATCTTTTAACCATAAAATCATTTAAGAAATGGAGGGTACTATTTCAAATGTATATAAGCATAGGGTAATTGCTATTTCAATATGGATTGCCTGTAATCGAATAAGACAGATAAATCAATATTTTTGTGGCTATAAATCTCGAATTCATTCATTTAATTAATTTAATCTCATTTTATTGAAAATAAACATATTTTCATACAACATATTCTGATCTTTCCCATCCATCTCCTCCTAGATCCCTCCCATCTTTCCACCCTTTCAACTCCAAGCTTTTTTCTTTCTCAAGAAAATAAAAGGGCAAATAAAAAGAACAAAGAAAAAAGTAAGATGAGCAAACTAACAAACAAAAAAGAAAAAGGCAAAAACAAAGAATAAACACGAAAAATTCATATATGTATATATGTATACATCATGCCCCCACATGAATGCATGCACACATACACACAAACTCAAAATAAGAAACCATAATATACAAGCAAAAGGCCAGTGATGTTAAAAAAAAATAATGCCCAGACTAAGCAATATGAGACAAAACAATCTCCAAAAACGCCTTGGAGTTGTGTTGTGTGTGTGTGTGTGTGTGTGTGTGTGTTGCATCTACTTCTGGGCAGGGGGCCTGTGTGTGGTTTGTATACCCAGTGAAATTTCACTGTAGAAACTCCTTTCCTTTGTAAGCAGTTGTTAACTAGATATTGATTCTGGGTTAGGGATAGCAGAACCTGTCCTATTCCTCTCTTAGTGCTGGACCTGTGCTTATTGGACCTGTGCAGGCCCTACGCACATTGCCACAGTCTCTGTGAGTTCATATGCATGTCATCTTGTGTCTGGGAGAAACTGGTTCCTTGGAGTCATCCATCCCCTCTGGCTCCTTACAGTTTCTCTGCCTTCTCCTCTGCATACTTCCTTGAGCCCTGAGAGGGAGACTTGGATGGAGACGTCCTATTTAGACCCAAGTGCTCCGAGATCTTTAACTCTGCATGGTTCTCAGTTGTGGGTCTCTGTGTTAGTTCCCATCTTCTGCAGAGGGAAGCTCCTCTGAGAAAGCAGTAATTTTAGGATCTTTGTCATTTTTACTATGTTTATTTTACAAATAGCTGTTAATATATGAATCATTGCAAAGTAAATTAGCATTTCTTCCTCATACACTTGAAAAATATCCCCTTTTTAAAAACTTAAATATCTATTGCTGTTTCAAACTTTGGAGCCAATCATTGTGCCTTCTTATTTTCTGATTACTATTTAGCACCAAAGAAAGGTTGTAATTATTTACTATTAGTGAAACTTCTTTCAAATTTTAAACCGGATCAGATTTTTCATACAAGTATAAATTTTTATAGAATTATATTAGATACATTTTTAAAATTTTCAACACAAACAACACACATCTTATTTACCTGTTAAATAATATTGTTCTAGTGATCATCAGAGATAAAAATGTGATGAACATTGCAGAAGAGTGTTTCATAACTTTTATAATATTGTAGTTTAGCACCTGTCTTAGTCACTTTTTTATTGCTGTGAAAAAACATCATGACTAAGACAAGGAACAAAAGAAAACACTTAATTTGGTTAATGGTCCATGATTGTGGCGTGAAATAGAATAGCTGAGAGTTAATATCCTTAACCATGAGTAAGAGATGGAGGCTGGGAATAGTACGAGTCATTTGAAACCTCAAAGCCAGCTCCTTATTCTTCAATAAGGCCATACTTTATAATCCTTCCCAAAATGTTCTTCCAAGTGGAAGCTAAATATTCAAATATATGAGCCTGTGATAATTCAAACTCCACATCACCCTTCAGTCAATTGTAAATATAACTGATTCCATTTACCCAGGCAAATGCCTTCAGTGCTATGGAAGACAGCCACACAGTCCTTAGTTCAACTTTAGGGCTCCTCCATCCCAGGACTTAACTTTTTCATGAAAGATGTTCAAGTCATTTTTCCTCTTCTCCTCCTCTGTGGTGTAATTTCTTTTTCATTAGTACACTTCTTATGCAAGATTCCAAAAGGAGCATTGCTCCTAGATAAATGGAGGCATTATGCATTTTCTCGTGTTACTATTGAGTCACGTATGAAGTGGAAGTTGTGGTAACCTTAATTAGTAAATACACACATTTATGAATGAAAGGGTCCAAAATATCCTCGATCCTCTCAATTTCTTAAGCAAAATTCAAACTATTAAAAAAAGCTGAATTGCTCTAAAGTCTCCACCCCCACCAAGGGGACTGTAGCACAGTCAGCATGAGTCTCATTCTTTTGCCTGTCACAGCAGGTCAGACTGCAGGGTCTTCCAAAAACTGTCTCTCAGGGGAATCCAGTTACAGGAGAGCAATGAAAACAAAATAATTGTAAAGAGTTCAAGATAAGGGGAAAGTCACAAATTTAGTTAAACAAAACAGTAATAAGAGTTTTGTTTATTTGATTAAAAAATTTAAGTGTTTGTAATACTAGACTCTCATAGGGAGATTTATAAAAAAAAAAAAAAAAAAAGCTTAGTATCCAAACCGTGAAAGCATCTGGGAACATGGTACCTACCTGCAATCAGTGGGCTTGAAAGGCAGAGGCAGGGGAGCCACTGCCATCTGGAGGCTATATGGTTTACACAATGAGTGGTAGGCAAGCCAGGGTGACATGGCAAGGCATTGTCTCAAGACCCCAAACCAGAAAGACGTGAATGTTATGTGGATATATTCTGATATCTTGCATGTGAACTTAATAAAGAGAAAATGAAGAAAGAGCATTTTGGCATTTTTATTGTCAGCAACCCCACTAAATAAATGACAGGCCCACCACTACTTTAATCAAATACTGTTTCTGACATGATTATATGAACAGGTTGTAATGTGTACACATGCACATGCACATGTGTGCACACACATGGGGGGAGAGAGAGAGAGAGAGAAGGGAGACAGCTATGAGACAATGCTTAAGTTTATATTACAAACCTGGAAAAGAGAGTGAGTAGATATTCTTAGAAAACAAAATGATATAATTGTAATGTATCTAGTAGCTGCATTATAAAGAACAAGTGAAGAAATACTCATATACATACGTGACTTAGTGTGTGAATCGTAACATGTACAGAGAAATGATAATTTTAAGCAATATAATAAGTACAGAGCTCTTATCATTATAATAGAACACAAGCTGTTTAGCAGAATCTTTCAATAGATCAATAGTAGATATGTCACTCACTATAATTTTCTGTGAAACAAAAGATATCAACTCAGGAAATATAATATTAACTGTTACTCATTTCATTTTTTGGGAGATAGATTTCTACACTGAACACTTCATATTCTGTACTTTTGAAAACTCAAACTTTTGTTTCTGTACTCAAGATAAGGATTCTCAAGGTTTAGTTTCCATGTGATCAATTAGACACTGTTAACATAAAAAATATGGATTTTTGGCTTTAACTTGTGTTAGACATTCATTTAAAAGTACATGGACATGTCATTATGAAGATTGCTCATGAGTGTGTGTGTGTGTGTGTGTGTGTGTGTGTGTGTGTGTGTGTGTGTATGAGTAGGCTGCAGATTGCCATGCGTGTGTGGAGGTCACGGACAATTTTCATTGTCCATCTTGCTCTAGACTGGATCTCTTGCTATTTGCTATCATGTACAGAAGTCTAACTGGCCTCTGAACTGCTGGGTATCCTCCTGTCTCTGCCTGTCCTTTGGCCATAGGGACAGTGTGATTAAAGGTGCATGGTAGTGTGTTCTGCTTCAATGATCCGGGGTCCAGCATCTGGTCATTATGCTTGTGTGTCATGACTCACTGAACCACCTCGCTTGGCCTTCTAAAATTTTGACCAGACGGCTGCTGACACCCTTGTATGCTTTATAATGCTAATGAGTGATCAGAACTTATTTTCAGGTTAAGTATTCCTCCAGCCAACAATTAAAAATAGCTTCATTAATATGTAAAACAAAGTCTTATGTAATAAAACCCATCATTTTCCTTATGATTTTCTCTATTGCTTTGAAGCACAGATTTCTCCCTCCCTGAGTTCACAAAATATTCATCTGCACTTTCTTTTAAATTTTAAATAGTTTGAGTTTTTATGCACAACTCTTTTTTTTTCTTATAAAGGAAAGCATTTAATTGGGTTCGGAGGTTTAGTCCATTATGGCAATGGTGGAAAGCATGACGGCACACATCCAGACATGTTGCTAGAAAAGGAGCTGAAAGATCTACATGAGAATCAGCAGGACACAGGAAGAGAGAGTAACACTGGGCTTGATTTGAGCATCAGAAACCTTAAAGACCACACTTCCCCCCACAGAGCCACATCTACTCCAACAAGGTCACACCTGCTAATAGTGCCACTTCCTATGGGCCTATGGGGCCGTTTTCATTCAAACCACCACAAACTACTAGCAGATCTCAGATTTTTTACACTACAACCTGGAGTATGTGGAATGGTTCATGCATAGCTCTTTAGTCAGCTGGAAGATATTTAGAAGAATGTGTGACTTGTGTAATGATGCAGCTGTGAAATGTATTGATGTTGTTCTTACCTAGAGCTGATCACTGTGTTTTGGTTGTAACAAGTACAAAGTATTTTCTGAATTTATCTCTTTCCTCTTACACAACCACCTAGAGAATAGTAAAGGCTGAGTCATGTATACCAACAATCCATGGACATGGATGAGTGGCTAGGTTCCTGATTTCAGTGCAGTCACCAAAGGATATCAAACACCAGACCAAAAAACCAAAACTGAGAGGTGGACCAATAGAGCCTTTAAGGAAAACATCCATGAATGGTGAGTTGAAGTCTATGAAATGAACAAGAAGAAAGTATCTTTCCAGAACAAAAAAAGGTGCCTGGTAGAAAATTTTATATGCAGGCACTTCTGAGAAAGGTTGCTACATTTCGCATGGTAATCTGGGCAATGGACAGGCTTTCTCAGCCAAACAATGAACGGTCTAGAAAGGCAGACTGAGTATTCAGACTGAGAATTCTCAGGCATATTAGCATCATACTTCATACAGATTTATTTATTTATTTTCGGTGACGCTTGTGGTTGAATTCAGGACATTGCTCAAGTACAAACACTTGTGTCTGAATAATTAACACCTCCAAGCATTTTAGGCAACTTAAATGTTAATGGACTTATTTTTACTAATGTTCAAAACATGTAAGGTTGAAAATCATGCCTGACTTTCCTTGTTGATATTTGCACTTACATATGGACTTGTTTACTTAACTATTTGGAGAGTTCTTTGTTCCAGACTCAATGGAATAGCCTTGAAGCATGGTACTGTGCCATAAAAAAATCTTGGCTGTAAGATAGAAAACTAATGAACTGGGCCCAAATCATTTTGATGAACAAACAAATTTTCCATGCATTATTGATTCCTTAAGTATTTATTAGGAAAGTTTAGAGAATTCCAAAGCTTTTCAAGATTGTAGCAATTTCTTGTGGCATTCTTTGAATACATCTGTATACTTTATGTCTCATAATTTGTTCTCAATCACAGGTAGAATGAAGAATTCACCTTTATTTCTTTTTCCTTAATTATATTTTGCCTACTTAGATATTTACTTCAAAATCACACATGATTCATTGTTGTTTTTTTTTGAATCTTTAGAGAGAACAAAATGGATATTTCCTTCATTAAATTATTAAAATTTTGGGGCTCTGGAGGATATTACTGATAAAATAATTCTAATATGCAGGGAGGTGCTGCTGATACAAAATTGAGATGAATCTAAAGGGGTGCTCCAGGGTACCTCAGAAAGAAAAAGGCTTAGAGACTAAACGAAGAGATCTTGGAAGGAAAAACAAGCAAACAAACAAACAGAAACTGCAGAGCAACAGGGAAGTAGCAGGGCGAGACATTCTAGGAATATAGTGGAGTCGCTGCTGAAGCCTGAGCTTGCTTCTTTCCACCCATTCTCTTTAGGAGAAGAACAGCATGAGCACATAGACATAAATGGGCTACAGCAGAAGCCAGTGCCATTAAGGCTCACCTCTGAAAGAGTCTGATTTAGAGGAAGAGAAAATAATTTCAATTCTCATTTCTTGGCTTAATGACAGCTTAGACAATCAGGGTCTTAGGCATAGATTTCTGATCTCTGTAACCACCAGGACACTGAGCAGAATTTTTGCTCACTCACAACTCCAGATAGTGATTTCTTGGGGTCTTGCTGTTGGAATCTAGAGGAGGGGTGTGTTTGGATACTAGACTAGTAAAACTTGCTAGTGTGACACTAGCAAGATGTAGCTTTTGTCATATTGAAAGTCATACTAGTTTAGTGTTCTACTGAGTGCCAAAGGTGACCCCAAGTAATTGAGAGTAATAGTCTACTGGTTTTATATTTTATGATATTTGCATTTATCTTCATCAGAGGGGCTGTTCTACTGATTTCCTCTTTGTAAATATTGTGCTCTTTTCTGGCTATTTATCAGGGTAATACTGGCTTCAATGAGTGAGTCTATAGTGTTCCTTCTCTCTATATTTTATGGAATAGTTTGAGGAACTCTGGTGTTAACTCTTGAAAAATCTGTAGAATTCAGCAATAAATTTACTTAATTCTGCTTTTTGTGGAGAATTTTTGTTTTGTTTTATCACTTTATCATACTGAATGTTACAGATCTACATACGTAGACTTTTTTATTATTTAAACTATGTCATATGTGTGTCTAGAAATTTATCCAGTTCTTCTAGGTATTCTACTTTGGAAGAATATAGGATTTCTAAGTATTTAAGTATTTCTGAATTATTTTCATGATTTTGTTGGAATCTATTATAGCCTCCACCTTTCAACTTCTGTTTTGTCAATTTGAGTCTTTTCTTTCTTTGGCTAGTTTGAGAACAGATTTACTGAACTTAATAATTTTCTTGAAACACCAGTACCTTATTTGTTCCCCTAGTTTTCAGTGCATCAATTTATTCTCTAATATTTATTATTTATTTCTATTTACTGCCTTTGTGTTTGGCTTATTATTTTATAAGATCTTGAGGCAAATCGTTATGTTACTTATTTATAGATTTATAGATTTTTATAACAGATATTATTTTGTATATGTGTGCATTCCTGAATGTACTTATGTACAAATTGCTTGGAGGTACAAGTGGAGGCCAAAAGGTGACATAGATCACCTAGAACTGGATTTACAGGTAGTTGTAGTAGCCCATTGTCGGTTATATGAATAAAACTCAGGTACTCTGCAAGAGCAATGTGATAGTTTGAATGAAAATGTCTCCCCACATGCTCAGCTAGTCAAACACTTGGTGCCCAATTGGTGGTGCTGCTTAGAGAGGTTTTGAAACCTTTGCAACCTCGAGTCTTACTGGAGGAGATATGTCACTGGAGGGTGGGTTTTGAGAGTTTTAAGGCCTTGCTCTGTTTTGAGTTTCTGTCTCTGTGTGTTTTGTTTTTGTGTTTGAAAATGTGGACTCTCAGCTCCCTGCTCTTGTTACCATGCCTTTTGCTTTCTGCCATTTCTGCCATTCCCACCATGATGGATTCTTGTTGCCCTGGAACAATAACTTGAACAAACTCCTCTTTCTGGAAGTTGCCTTGGTCATGGTATCATTTCACACCAACAAATAAGTATCTAATAAAAACAACAAGTTCTCTTAACTGCTGAGCTGTCCTCTCTAGGCAGTCTTTCTGATTTATTTTTTTTAAAAAAGTATAACCATTGAGAGTTTTTAAAAATCACTCTTAAAACTACTCTTGTTATATTGGGAAGGATCAGAGAGACTGTAATTTCATTTTCATTTGTGTACTAGTTTGCTTTCTATTGCTGTGATAAACACCATGGCCAAAGTCAATCTGGGGAAGTAAGGGTTTTGTTTGGCTTACACATCTAGAGCATGTAGCAGTAATTAATTAGATAAAGACTAATAGAATAAACCAAGTGTTGGCTCTTCAAAATAAATTAGTTTGATAAATGCCTACTCATTGAAAGAAGCCAAAGCAAGAACTCAAGACAGAGATATCAAAGCAGGAACTGATCCAGAGGCCATAGAGCAGTGGTTCTCAACCTGTGGGTTGCGATCTCTTTGGGGACTAAACAGCCCTTTCACAAGGGTTGACTAAGACCACCAGAAAACACAGATATTTACATTATGTTGCTCATCACAGTAGCAACACTTCAGTTATGAAGTAGCAATGAAAATAATTTTGTGGTGGAGGGTCACCACAACATGTGGAACTGTGTTAAAGGGAGGTCAAGAGCCACTGCCAAAGAGGAATGACGGTTGCTAAATAGCTCTCCATGGTGGTCCCGCTTACTGTTTTAAAACAATCCAGAACCACCTGCCCAGATGTGGTCCTGCTCAAGTGGGCTAGGCTCTACCACAGCAATCATTAATCACGAAAATTTCTCACAGACTTGCCTATAGACCTGCATCATGGAGGCATCTTCTCAGTTGAGGGTCCCTTTTCCGGATGACTCTAGCTTATGTAGAACTGACAACTACAGCAACAAAAACAAACTTTACTCTTTGTGTAAAGGAATTTTCAAGTTCCCTCTCTGATTTCTTCAATATCTGTTGTGCAATTATTTGCTCCATTTGAAATGTTTCTTCTGGGATGGAGGTAGAAAGACCATAAGGCTCAGAAAATAAAAAATTTAAGTTTCAAAAATCGGAACCTGACAAGATTCACAAGCCCCATCCTCAAGGTTATACAGGTTGTTACCCACTCGCATGAAGACACTGTCATACTGACAGAGAGCTTTCGTGAGTCATCACCCGTAAGTGGAGTCATTATGTTCTTGCAACTAACTGCTCACTGACACTTCTGAAAAGAACCTTAACACACATCTTGGTTCACAAAGTCACATTGTTGAAATATTTCTTTTCTATTTTTTTATTCTATTTTTTTTGTTTTTTTGTTTGTTTGTTTTTCGAGATAGTGTTTCTCTGGGTTTTTTTTTTTGGAGCCTGTCCCAGAACTAACTCTTGTAGACCAGGCTGGCTTCGAACTCAGAGATCCACATGCCTCTGCCTCCCGAGTGCTGGAATTAAAGGTGTCAACCACAGCTTGGTTTGAAATATTTCTTTAGTCTTTTGACTATGCCATATCTTGAAAAAAAAACACAGCAAAAGCACACTGGTGCTGGGAAGTGGTGGCACAAGTCTTTAATCCTAGCACTCAGGAGACAGAGGCAGGTGGATCTCTGTGAGGTCAAAGTGGGCCTGTTCTACAAAGTGAGTTCTAGGATTGTTACACAGAGAAATCCTATCTAAAAAAAACCCAGAAAAATAGCACACTAGTCATTTAAGAATGTATTTTCAATTTCTAACTATTTCATAGTGTCTGTGTTTTCTCTTGCTATTGTCTTCTAATATTTTTTCTTACCATGATGTGAAAAGGTACAGGAAATTATTTTGCTTCTTTTATATTACTAAAGAGCAGCTTTTTGATCATTTTAGAGAAGGTGTCATGACTTTTTAAAAGAATGTATATGTGACAATCATTGGATAGAATATTCTGTAGCTATGTATGAAGTCTGGTTAATCTACAATGTGGTTTAACTTTGTTAGTTTTTATTCTGGATGATTATATTGATGAATTTCACACAGTATTATTGTTATAAAACATTCTTTATGTAATATAATATTTGCTTTATGGGTTGGAAGTCTCAATATGAATTAGAAGCCTCAATGCTCAGTGATATATATATATATATGCATATGTGTAATATATTGGTGGATTGTTCTCCTATTGTTATTGCTATTAGACAGAGAAAGCTCTTCTCACTAATTTTGCTTTGAAGACTACTTTTTAAAATATCACTATTTCATTTCCTAAATAATGTTTTCACTAATTCTTTGAGAATTCCATTCAATGTAGTTTGATCACATTAATTGCCCCTCCCCCAATTTCTTCCAGATCTACTCCCACCGACCTACTCATTCAATGTTAGCTCCTACTCTCTGTTTTAGAGCCAGAACATCCTATTGGTATTGTTCAACTCCTCTAGGGTGTGGAACTGACGAACTGCGTCCAGAAAATACTGTTTCTTTATACTCTCCACTTCTTGTATCTCTTAGAACTTCCCTATCTCTTCTTCCTCTAGGATCTCTGTGATCTGGGAGGGGGTTGTGATGTAGATTTTCAATTTCAGGCTGCGAATTCTTGTAGTCTCTTATTTTCTGCACCTTGGCTGGTTGTGGATCTCTGTGTTAATAACCATCTACTGATGGAGATGATGGTGATGAAGCTTTTTAACTGAGGGTTGAGAGCTGTGTTCATTTATGGGTATAACAATAAATCCTTAGGTGATTTTAAATATTATGTACATTTAATAATTACATTTAATAATAGGTTATTTTCTAGTACCTTTAGCATATCTACTCACAGGTTCTTTGTCCATGATTTCCATAGTGGCTGTACAAATATACATTCCCACTAGCAGTGAAGCAGTCTTCCCCTTATTCTACATCTTTGCTAGCAGGAGCTGCCATGTTATCAATCTTAGCCATCCTGACAGGTATAAGATGAAATATCAAAGTAGCTTTGATTTGCATTTCCCTCATTTGATTTGCTAAGAATGTTGAAAATTTCTTCAAGTGTTTCTCAGCCATTTGAGTTTCCTCTATTGAGAATTCTCTGTTTACATCTGTACCCCATTTTTAATTGGATTATTGGCTTTCTTTATACCTAGTTTTTGAGTTCTTTATTTATTTCATATATTATTCTTCTATTAGTTGTGTAGTTGGTAAAAATCATTTTCCATTCTGTATGCTGCCATTTTGTTTAAATGACAGTGTTGTGCAGAAGCTTCTCAGTTTCATTAGGCCCCATTTATTGTTATGATCTAAGTACGTGTGATAATGGTGCTCTTTTCAGAAAGTCTTTTCCACCTGATTTTTGAAAAAGAATCCAGAAATATACACAGGACAAAAGACAGCTTTATCAACAAATGGTGCTGCTCAAACTGTATGTATGCATGTAGAAGACTGTAAATAAATCCATATTTTTCTGCACAGAACTCAACAGCAAATGGATCAAAGACCTCAACATAAAATCTGACACCCTGAACCTGACTGAGTGAAGAACAGCCTTGAATGGATTGGCACAATCTGCATTTCTAAATCAGCGTTAAGAGCATTAATATTCATGAGAGTTATTAAAAGGGATTTACTAATTCGTGTAAATTTTCGTGGTTGGTTGGGTTATTGTTTGTTCTTTTCTTTTTCTTCTATCAATTTTACATGTTTTCTGACTTACTGTACTTCACATAAGAAATTCTTTCTTAGTTCTTTGTTCTCATATTCCTCTCAAGAGATATCTTGAGCTCTCAGAATTGAGACTTGTTTTTCCTTTTTGTGTTAAACGTTCTTTTGAACATCCTCTGCAGTCTTAGCTTGGTAATCAGGAGTTACTGTAGTATGTGCTTTAAATGGTTTTGTTTCTGTGTCAGTTTTAAAAAACAACTCTACTGAAGATAGCGATCTGGGTTGACAGTTATTTACCTTAAGGGATTCAAAAGTGTTAGTCTCTGCTTTTGGGGGCTGTTCTGTTGAGAAGGTTGATGATATTTTGATACATTTGCCTTTGCTAGTGAGGAGGCACTTTCCTCTAAGTTCTTTGTTTTATAGTTTGACGTTTTGACTATAAGGGGTGGAGGAGTTCTTTTCTGGTTATATCTATTTGGAGTTCTAAATGATTCTTGTAGTTGTATGCACGTTTCTTTTCCTAGATAAAGTGATTTTTTTGCTATAATATGTTTTAATGGTTTTTATGCATTTAGTTTCTAATCTCAGTTTTTTCTCACTACATGGATTCATAATTTTTGCCCCTTTCATCATATCCCAGAGTTTTTATAAGTGATAGTCTTGCCTGATTTCTCTCTCTCTTTCCTCCCTTTCTTCCTTACTTTTTCCTCTCTTTCTTTCTTTCTTCCTTCCTTCCTTCCTTCCTTCCTTCCTTCCTTTCTCTTTCTCCTTTCTCCCTCCCCCTTCTCTTTCTTTCCCCCTTTCTTATTTTACTAATGCCTGAGTATGTTTCCTCGATCTTTTCCTCTATCTCTGTTCTTCCTGCTGCTTGGTCTATCTAGTGTTGATTCTTTCTATTATGTTTTTGTTTGATTCTTTGGATTTTTCCATGCCAACAAATATTTCTTTGTCTTCCCCCAAATCTTAATTTCCTGTCTTTGTTCCCTGATCTCTCATTCATGTCTCTGAATTTCAGATGTATGTTGCTGATTTCCTCAGTCTATTTTGATGACTTTCTTTTCCCAGTCCTGAACTGATTTTTCTTACTTCATTATTATTCTTGTTTTCATTGTATTTTAAGTCATTGATTATTTTCAAAAGTCAACTAGGAAGTATTCATTTGGCAGTTTGCCCCTTTCAAGATCTTTGAAAAACTGAAGAGTAACAACCCTTTGGAAGGTGTTGCCTTGCCTTGTCATGCTTCTGTACTCTCATGTGTACTCCTGTTTGTTTGACTATCTCTTCACATTTTATTTTGCAGTCTTGATTAGATCACTCTTTAGGGTTCTGTCGGTACCACAGAGAGAGTACAAACCATAAGTCTATGCCTCCAACAAGGTAAAATTTAACAATTGTGTTACTTTAGTTTAGTGTTTTGACCCTTCACTAGCATATATTAATTGTGCAAAGTAGGAGGTTTCATTGAGATATTTCTATGTATGCATATAGTGTATTTAGATCATATTACCCTCCTCTAGTCTTTCTCATCTCCCTCTTACTCTTCCATATTCTTTAGAGCCCTTTTAGGTTCTTGCCCATTTTTCTTCTCTATAGCTTCCACACATGAGAGAAAACTCACAAAAAGTGCATTAGTTGAGGCGATTATGTTTTTTATATGGAGATTTTCTGAGCAACAACCACTTTCTAATTATAGAACACTCATGCTTTTTGAGTCTCTAGCCAACTCATGTGTTCCCAAATGACTGCAACTTCTCTGATAGACAGAACTGGCATCTTTGTGTGAAGACAGAAATTAGAAATCAGGGCCAGAACTGCACAGCTATAAGTTTTCTTGATCTCCACCCCCCACTCCCAACTTACAAAGTGATCCTTGGGATATGTTTCTTAACTTCCTGGGTGTGAACACTTCTTTCAGCTCACTGTACCTCTAGGGCAAAACAAGCAGGGATCTGGATTACCAAGATTGCTAGAGTCAGATGGGATCCAAGTAGACTGCCTTCTCTGCGGAACCCAGGAAGCACAGAGGGGCAGCAGTGCAGCATGGGAATTCTTGTGTGCTCTGATGATGCATGTTGAATAGTGAGACTAAATCTAGTGACTGACTAATCTCTGAGAAACCTGAAAATCACTTATTAAATTATCCAAAGGCTTGAGTACAGCAGCATTTCTGCACGTGTGTGACTGGATGTACATCAGTTTTCCACTCTTGTAACTTTTCCACAGGAAAGTTAACGTCGAAGCACTAGCAGGGCTTCTCCGTGCCACATAGTCTTTCTGCTTCTCACCTAAATATTTTATACAATTGTGGATGATGTGTGTAGGCTAATAAGGATCACAACTTTGAAAACCTCAAGTATACCCTGTAAGGCCTCCAAATTTAAAGACCAACACAGAACATGCCCAAGATGTGCTCTAGATATTACATCCTGGTACCAGAGCCTCCCATTTATGTTATATTTACAGAGAGCATAGCAAAAAAAACTCAGTGGTTTTGTTCTGCGTGATCACTTTGCTCACTACTCTCATGCCCTCAGTAGACCTCAGATTGACCCCAAACAATTAATTTGGTGGAATTTAATCAAGTAGCATCTATCAAATCTCGAGAACTAAAAAAGGGCCATTGTGTAGCATTTGACCTGATAATTTCTGGAAAAATAAAATTAATGCAAAACTAATTGTATGTTTAGTAGAATTTCCAAGTCTCTCAGAAAACCTGAGTTTCCTTTCTTTTGTGGACACAATGAAAACAGGGAGACATTTTAAGTATGATGACTGAGTTAAAGTTTACTTAATATTTCAATATACAAATTAGTTATTTGATTATTAAGATCTAGACAATATCAAGAAGAATGTGATACTAAAAGGTTAGGTTCAAAGTACATTAGTCTGTCCATAGGAATAGCTCCTTATTAGTACCCTGGATAGAGCTGAATAATTGTAAAATGTCTCATAAATGTTGAGGTCTTGAGTCTGAATGGAGCCAGGAGATGCTTCTGGCAGCTACAAAGTTTTAACATCTCTAGTCTATAAAGTTGCCCTTTGTTCTGGAGCCAAGGCACATTCTACTGCCTGGTCCTCTGAACATTTTAAGTTAATTAAAAACTATCATTATTACTGTTGAAGTACCTGACATATTATAAAAATGAGCTTTAGAAATAGATTAATTAGAAGTCAGAGAATTGTTTCAGAAGTATTCAATCAAGAGGAAATGTGCTTTTTGACCTATCAGAATAGTACCCGAATCATTCTATGTGGGACAAGCCATTGCTGAGGTCTACCAATCTCTGGCTTTCAAAAAACCTGCATCTCCTTACGACCAGCTTCTTATTCTCTCACCTCAAAGATATCACTTGTAGAGCATCTCTGAGGGGCACCTGTGATTCTGCAATGATAGCATGAAAATCTGCAGTTCCCACAGTAGAGAAATCAAAAAGTAAGTCTTCAACTTGTCTGTCATCGGCCCTCTTCCCATCACAGTGGCGGGTATGTATGACTCAGGAATGTGCTGTGTTTCTGCTTTTAATTCCAGGAGTTTTAATTTTAAAATTTTAAGGATTAGTTTGTTATTATTATTGTGTGTGTATGCATGGTGTGTATGTGTGGGTGAGGTGAGTGTGCCAGGATTTGTGTGTGTATGTGTGTGTGTGTGTGTGTGTGTATGTCAAAGGACAACTTTATTATAGAGTCACTTCTTGCCTTCTACCTTTATGTGGGTTCTAGGGCTTGATCCAAGTCCCTAGGTTTGTATTGCACATGCCCTTCTGATTATATTAATGTAAGGTTTGCACTGGTGCCCTTTGACACATTATTAAACTGATGTCATATTACATGTCAAAATTTTGTTTTCAATGCTTCATGATATTTTTAGGAACTTATCAAAAAAGATAGGATACTATTACACATGTTTGATTTTTCACATAATAATCTCAACATAATAGAATTATTTTGATAAAGTCAATTCAATGTGCAGACAAGCCACCCAAGTTTAGATCAAATGCTTTTATTGTGAACTCTTTTTAACTCTGATGATAAAAGCAAATTGTGATTTATGGTGCTCCCATTCTGAACTGATAAACACATTTCTGTCAAAATATTTACCACACCAAGTTGCTATTATTGTTGGTATGCTTGTTTTCTTGTGGTGTTATGAACTCCCAATAGACAGTATCTTATTTTTCTTTATAAACCCAGAGTCTATCACTCAGAGATTGATAATGACAGCATTGTGGATCGAAGATAAAATAAACAAACAGTTCACTGTGAACTCCGATCAAAGAGTTTTAGGTGTTTAATGGCTTTAACACCATTCAAATGCTGTGGTTTGAATACCCTCTCTGAGGACATTTCAGTGCCATTACAACAATGGCAAGAAGTGAGACCTTTCAGTGGTGACCTTAAATCATGAAGGCTTTTTTTTTTTTAAAGAATGGATTAAGGACTTTAACAAGCACAGTGTGCTCCTCACATGAACATGAGTTTAGTAGACTCTATCATCTGTTCTGTGTGCATTTGCTTGTCCTATTTCCATATGAGACTGCAGAGAGATGTCACCGGCTTCCAGAAATGAGCAAAGTTTGTTTAGTTAGTTATGATTTACCCAATTGGCTGTTTTGTTATTAACAGGAGAAAAGTGACCGAACATACAGTGTGGAGCTTAAGAGCAAAGCATATTGATGGAACGGTATTTTATTATGTAAATTTATATGAAAAGAAAAATGCTATGTCCTTACGTATTTCTTTCCCCTTGATTTTTTATTTGAAGTTCTGAGGTTCTTATATCATACTTCGATGTTTGTTTATAGTAGATTTAGAACTTTGGATGATTCTCTGACGTGCAAATTGATACTCAAATATACTTTCTCTACTATATGTACATAAAAGATGATGCAGAGTGTGGATCTTGAGATTTGAAAGATTATACTGCTAATCAAGTATATGAAAATCTGACTGTTAAACTTTGCTCTTATATAATTTGTTCAAAATCACTTCCTTAAGACCATGAAAGAACAAAGTTCAAGACATGTTTGAATGTTGTTATAATACTTTGTCATAATTATAAAAATCTGTCATCTATATTTTTAAAAAGAAAATAGTTTTTCTTCTATGTTGCTCTGATATTTAAATAATTTTAAGAGAATTATGAAGTAGAACATTGACTACTTATTGTAAGCATAAAGTAGACTGAATCCTTGCATTTTGAACATTTATTTTTTGGAATTTTATAGAAAATTACTTTATTTATATTATCTCTATGCATATTCTCCATCTGTTTCACCCCCACTCCCTCTCAAGCTGACCTATTTTTATTACTGTTATAAAGATACATTATAGGCAAAGATAACATTATTACAAGAACACATTCTTTCGTTTTGCTCTTATCAGTTTAGTAATGTTACCATCAGTTAGGATTATATTAACTGAACCACATATTTGGATTGAAGATTATAGAGTGAAAACAAGTACAAATACCAGAGAGAGAATGCTTCATCAGCAGAAGACAGGATCCTGATGTCCAAAGTGGTTTCAAGGGAAGACTAAAATCTAACTCATCTGGACTGCTATAGAAGGACTTGCCTGCTCTGCTGACTTTGGATCATACTCTCATGTGCAGCCTACCATTAAAACATCTGTTTTGATTTTTGCTGATACTACAATGACTTTATTGTGGTAGAACTCTGAAACTTCTCCTGATGGCTTGTTTTTAGGTTTCCCATGGGAATACAAAGGCCTAGCCCTCTGTCCCTCATGAACTAAGGTTTGGCTGAAGGAAGCACACATTTCTTTCTGTTTAGGTCACAGACTGGGCAGACTAGGTTTTCTCATGTCAGACAAAGTTATATATAATTTCTAAGCTAGTCCCATGACCAAGGAAAAGTGCTGCTTTAACTGCTCAAGTCTGAGTTACGAGTCTCATTCTAAGACTCAGTGATAGGTTTACTACTTCTAGAAGTACAGGGTACACAGACCAATTGTGTGTGATCACACCTAGAAACATAAGAATGCCAACATTTTCTTGATGGCCTAATATAGCTCCAGTAAATGCAAAATGCAATAAATTTCTTCTATGAAGAAATTATAATCACTGTTGAAATAAGAGACAAAAAAGGGAAATAGAGAAAATACATTTTGTTCTAAAAGTACTGACAAGGAAGCCTCAAAATAGACATTCTTTGAGTGAGAAGGAGAATTTCAGGGTTTGTTGGTGCTTTCTTAATTTTATATGTTCTAACTTGAAAATAAGTAGAGCAAAAACTTATATAATGGACAAGCTCATATTCAGAGAAGCAAGGCAACTTATAAACAATGTTTTTCAATATTTATTGATGTTGTCTATGTGCTAAACACTACAATAAGGATACTATTTAGACACACATACACATCTACCTACCTACCTACCTATCTATCTATCTAATCATCTATCTATTTATATATGGGGTTTATTAGAAGGGCTTACAGGATATGGTCCAGTTAGTACAAAAATACCAGTGTACAGATGGAAAGTCTAAGAATCCAGTATTTCTTCAATCTGACATCTCAGTTGGTGTAGTAGGAGACCACTTGTTCATTCCCAGCTGCCCAGACTTGAAATAACCACACAGAAACTATATTAATCAAATCACTGCTTGGTCTATTAGCTCTAGCTTCTTATTGCCTAGCTCTTATATCTTAATTTAACCCATTTCTATTAATCTGTGTATCGCCACGTGGCTGTGGCTTACTGGCAAGGTTCTGGCTTTTGTCTGTTTCTGGTGGTGGCTACATGTCATCTCCCTGACTCCAACTCCTTTCTCCTAGAATTCAGTTTAGTTTTCCCCACCTACCTCTATTCTGCCTTTCATAGGCCCACGAGAGATTCATTAACCAATAAAGGCAAAATACACATACAGAAGGACTTCCCAAGTTGATCTTCAGTATAGATCAGAATCTCAAAGAAGTAAGTGTTACCAGTGAGGAAATGGACTTGTCAGCAAGAGTGAGAGCAAACAGGCTTCCTTTGTCTATAATCTTTATATAGGCTGCCAGGATAGAGTGTGGCCTAGATTAAAGATGGAACTTCCAACCTCAAAAGATGCAGATTTAGAGTGTCTCTTCTCACTTCCAAAATGATTCAATCAATAAAAATGCCTCACAGATGTAGCCAGCCTCTTGGGTTTTAGTTATTTTTGATATAGTCAAACTGACAACAAGGAACAGCCGTCACAGTATCCCCCAGTATAGGCAGCAGATGGGAGAGGATAGTAGAGAAGGAGTTGGAGCAATGATACCTAACTTTAATGATACCTGAGAAAGCTATATGGACACCCACTATTCTGTCAGCTGTGTGTATCTATCTATGTACATATTTATATTAAAAGCTTAATTGGAATTACCTAACATAGTGGGTAATGCTCCTTCCAGTCTTCACAGGTCACCAAGTAAGCAGCTTGGGTGTGTTATACCTCTCCTCAAGCTGTTTGGGTGTTGTAGGGGCTACTGCTATTGGTTACACACTGGAACTTGGTGGTGATATTCTATTGTTGAAAACACCGCACACTGGTTACAGGGCATGGAGAAATCAAATTTGTACTGAACAGAAAGCTTCCTCCCTGTTGACTAGCTTCCACAGTTCTGGGAAGTGCTCTGTAGAGTGCCAGAGAGGATAACATCAACAGTCTTACCCATCTGTGACCATCATGTGCTATATAATGACTAGGGTGGCAGGACATGTCCATGGGTGCAATAGTGTCACAAAATTAATGGGACTAACAAACAGATTTAATGATTGGATTTAAGGCCTATTTCACATTTTAGTATGCCTGTGTCCCCAAACATATTCAATAGTAATTTCAAGTCTGATCATTTTTTAAGGTGGTACTGCATTCATGTTTGCTATTATATTTTTATTTTTAGTGAAGATAGTGATTTTTATCTATTATGTTTAAGTGAAGCTTATCATCCTTTGGTGGATTGTTTCATATTATTTTCTTTGTTCTTCTGTGAATTTCTTTCTTTTTTTTTTTGGGTTTTTCGAGACAGGGTTTCTCTGTGGCTTTGGAGCCTGTCCTGGAGCTAGTTCTTGTAGACCAGGCTGGTCTCGAACTCACAAAGATCCGCCTGCCTCTGCCTCCCGAGTGCTGGGATTAAAGGCGTGCGCCACCACCGCCCGGCCCTGTGAATTTCTTAAATTGTAAGAGTTTTATTTGTATATTCTTTTACTAAACATATATTCATAGCCACCTCACTTTTATCCTACCACTTTCACATGTGTGACTTAGTTCCTCGCTGTCACTGTTGATGCTTTCAACTAGGTGTGTCTTCATTTCAGTTATCAGTTCTACACAGCCTAGAGTCATTAGGAAGAAAGTCTCAAAAAGGCCTTGTTTGGATCAGCTTGGCCCGTGGGCTTGTCTATTAGGAACTTTCTTGATTCCCTTAATTGATATGGGAAGGGGCATCCTTAACATGAGTAGCACTGTATTTGGTGTCCCAGACTGTGCAAGCACACAGAAATCTACTTGAGTACCGAGGTGGCATGTGTTGATTCTCTCTCTGATCTTGACTGTGGGTGTGACATGACTGGCTGTCGGGCCTCTGACACTGTGACTTCCTTGTAGCTATGGACAGTGATCGAGAATCGTGAGCTAAAATAATCCCATAACCCCTTCCCTCCCATGTTACTTTTTTTTAATTTTTTATTTTTATTGTTAAAAGAAAAATTTACATTTACTCCCCTTGTTCCCGGCCCTCCC